>SZWC01038265.1:0-13973 GCA_023375785.1 Penium margaritaceum
AGGATTGTGCCATGATTGTTCCAGAGTTGTTCCAAAGTTGTGCCAGAGTTGTGCAAGAGTTGTGCCAGAGATGTGCCAGAGTTGTGCCATAGTTGTGCCAGAGTTGTGGCAGAGTTGTTCCAGAGTTGTGCCACAGTTGTGCCAGATTTGTGCCAGAGTTGTGCCAGAGGTGTGCCAGAGTTGTGCCAGAGTTGTGCCAGAGTTGTTGTAACGAGGTGTCCCTTTTTTCTGGCATACTCGGGGCCTTTTCCGAGTATTGGGGGCATGCCGGTCATTTTCCGTTTTTCGGAAATGCGTCGGGAGGTCTGGCTCGACCCCGACGGCGCCGATGCGAGGAGGAGGAGGAGGAGCGCGCACACAAGTGAGCGTTGGCGTGGAGTTCACGCCGGTGCTAGGGGTGTGTTTCGCGCGAACCCCCACGCGGCGTTCCGAACAAGCCACGCGGGGGTGGCTTCCCCCTCTCGACGGGTAGCGTAACGGCGACGCTACCCGCCGAGGGGTCGTTTCGACGGATGGCTCCCGGCAACAGCCGCGGTCAACGGCGGCAGCCAAAACGGTGGCTGCGAACGCGCGACGGTCGCAGCACATCCGGTGGCGCGCGCAACACGGCGACCGCACCCATCGCCGCGAGACATACGC
Organism: Penium margaritaceum; assembly: GCA_023375785.1. NCBI lineage: Eukaryota > Viridiplantae > Streptophyta > Zygnematophyceae > Desmidiales > Peniaceae > Penium > Penium margaritaceum. The sequence goes on from SZWC01038265.1 coordinate 640, forward strand.
GACCAACGGGGCGGCTCGCCGAGAGACAGAAGGACCGTCGATCTGGACGATCGATGGCCGGGAACTTCTCGCACTAGGCTTTAGGTGCAAGTAGAGCACCAGGTTCAGGTGCAAGCAGAGCATTGGGTTCAGGAGCAAGTAGCTTGCTACAGCAAGCTAGGAGACCAGTAGGCTGGGGCTAGAGTAGCCGGCCAGAGAATATAAATACCCTATACATTGTTCATTGCATTTAACCTATATTTTCCAGCTCTGGCTTCCAGACATCTCCAAGTCTATCTTTCCGCTGCGACTGTGCTCTCCACACACCAAGGCTAAATCTCCAGAGAGCACCCACTCTCACATCTGGTATCAGAGCCAGAGCCACGCGTTGGGCGGAAGCGCTGCCGGAGCTCAGCTAACTTCGAGGAGCGAAGGCACGGACTACGCCGGACAACGTCGAGGCTGATCGAGAGGGAGATTGCTGGACCAGACTTCGAAGCCAACGCACGAGCCAACCTCTGGANTAATTAACCTGTATTTTCCAGCTCTGGCTTCCAGACATCTCCAAGTCTATCTTTCCGCTGCGACTGTGCTCTCCACACACCAAGGCTAAATCTCCAGAGAGCACCCACTCTCACATCTGGTATCAGAGCCAGAGCCACGCGTTGGGCAGAAGCGCTGCCGGAGCTCAGCTAACTTCGAGGAGCGAAGGCACGGACTACGCCGGACAACGTCGAGGCTGATCGAGAGGGAGATTGCTGGACCAGACTTCGAAGCCAACGCACGAGCCAACCTCTGGATTTTTTTTTTACATTTTCAGAGCGTCCACACGGCCTACCGTGTGCACGCGGGAGACGACGAGTGACTCCTACGCACTTCGAAGACGTCAGATTTTCGTCCCGGACTGCCGAATTGCTGCCGAATTTTTTTTCGATTGCTGCCGAAACGCTGCCAAATTTTTTCGAAGGATCTCCAGTGGCCAAAAGTCATCTAGAGCCATGGAGCAGGCCATGCAGCAGATCATAGAGCAGCTGGGAGCCCTCAAGCTGGAGAACGAGAGGCTCAATCTGTACATGGCTGACCTGCGGGACCGGACTGGCGCTGGACAGGTTCGGGCGGCCCGGTCAAGGAGTCCGCTGAGACCAAAGCCAAAGGCTTTGGAAGCGTTCAATCCCTCTGTCAAGGGAGCGAGCGTTCGGACCTGGTTGTTCGCGATGAACAGCTACTTTGGGGCTCTGGGTCACCCTCCAGAGGATGATGCTGTGCATGTGTCATTCGCGGTGACACTGTTACGCGGAGCAGCATTGGAGTGGTGGAGGCAGCTGAATATGCTGGCCTCTCGCGGTGGAGGTGGGAACGCAGTTGTGCAACATGCCATGTTGTGGCAGCCAGGCGCGGTGCAAGCTGAAGCGCGCATGCCGACGACATGGGAGCGGTTCGAGCAAGCCATCAGAGATCGATTTGATCACGTGAACGCCTCCATGGTTGCACGCAATAAGCTTAAGCAGCTGAAGCAGATCGGCTCGGTGCAGGAGTACACGCACTGTTCCCTGGCATTGTGCTCGGAGATCGACGACATGAGCGAGCCGGAGATGGCAGACAAGTACCATGACGGCTTGAAGGCAGAGATTCAGCGCACGCTGGCACTCAGTGGAATTACGGAGTTCCAAGCGATGGTGGCCACTACTGAGCGCGTTGACGCGCTACGCTATCATCGAGGTGGTTTCCGTGAGAAGCAGGAAAATTTTCAGCGTCGAGCACCGTACCAACCAGCTGACCCCATGGAGATCGACGCAGTGCAAGGAGGCCAGCAGCAGAGCAAGGCACGTGGTGGGAACTGTTGGATCTGCGGGAAGCCTGGGCACCACAAGAAGGACTGCAAGAAGAAGCAACAGGGAAACGGCAACCAGCAGTGAGTGGCGAACGGCCATCTGCTGGGAAAGCTTCGTCCGCATCAGCGAACACCAACCCCGAAAGTCCTTCGACAACTAGGGAGCTGCCGAGTGTATTGTTGCAGAACGAAGGAAGCGGGAGCGTTCCGGGGATCCTCCTGAAAGCCAAAATTTTATCGGCTGGTTCTGCGGACAGCGAGGGGCGCCAGACTCGTCGGCAGATTAAAGCGTTACTGGATTGCGGCGCGTCGCACTCATTCTTCAGCGATGAGCTTGCAAAGAGGTTGGGGCTTGCACAGTTACGTGGGAAGCCAACTACGGCCAAGTTGGTGCAAGGGGAGCTGGAGTGCGGACTGCCTCTGAAGCCTCTAAGGGTCCGTCTGGGCAAGTTGTCGTGCGAGGTGAACTTTCGCACGTGTCCGATGGATACCTATGACGCCATTCTGGGGCGTGATTGGCTGCACAGGTGGAATCCTGCTGTGGATTGGGTGCGCAGCCAGGTGAAAGTGAAGAAATGCGGAGAGAAAATTGTTTTGCCGTTGTGGGCAGAGGAGAAGGACTCCAAGGCAGGCAAGGTGTCGCAGTTGAGTTACGTGCAGCTGAAGCGCTGTCAATGCAAGGGGGATCAAGTGTACCTTGTGTGGGTGCGACAAAAGGCAGCAGCTGAAGAGGTGGAAGTGCTGGCAGCGGAGACAAAGCAACAAGAGGGAGAGCAGCAGAAAGCACCAGTTGCAGAGCTGTCGGAAGGCATCAAGGTAGTGTTGGACAGCTACAACAACGTGTTTCCTGCTGAGCTTCCAAAGGGTTTACCAACGAAGCGGGACATCGACCATAAAATTGAGCTTGTTCCTGGAGCAACTCCAACGGTGCGGGCTGCTTATCGCATGAGCGATAATGAGCTAGGTGAGCTGAAGAAGCAGTTGGAGGAGCTGACGGAGCAGGGATTCATCAGACCGTCGGTGTCACCTTATGCTGCACTGGTCCTCTTTGTGAAGAAAAAGACAGGGGAGCTGCTCATGTGCGTGGACTATCGCACATTGAACAACGTAACGATCAAGAATCGGTACCCGATGCCAAGGGTCGAGGAGCTGTTTGACCAGCTGAGGGGAGCGCCGTTCTTCAGCAAGATTGACTTGTGCTCGGGGTACCATCAGATCCGGATTGCGGAGTAGGATGTGGAGAAGACGGCGTTTCGGACACGGTACGGCCATTTTGAGTACCTCGTGATGCCGTTTGGATTGACCAACGCTCCTGCAACGTTCATGAGCCTCATGAACAGGATCTTCCACCCTCACTTGGACCAGTTCGTGGTGGTGTTCCTCGACGACATCCTCATCTACTCCCAAACTCTGGAAGAGCATCAGCAACACCTTCAACAGGTGGTGGATATTCTTCGGAAAGAGAAGTTGTTTGCGAAGCTCTCCAAGTGCGAGTTTGAGAAAAGGGAGGTGGAGTTCCTTGGGAACATCGTCAACGGCAAGGGTCTCCGCATGGACCCAAAAAAGGTGAAAGCAGTGAAGCAGTGGCTGATACCAAAATGCGTGCGTGACATCCAGGTGTTCCTGAGGTTTGTCAACTACTACCGGAAATTGATCCGGGGGTACGCAGAAAAGGGTACGCCGCTGACTCAGCTGCTGAAGAAGGATTACCAGTGGGAATGGAGCGATCAGGAGCATAAGAGCTTCGAGGAGCTCAAGGCTACAATGTGTGACGCTCCGGTTCTGGTGCATCCAGATTCATCCAAGGAGTACGTCATGGCGATGGACGCAAGCAACTATGCCATTGGGGTGGTGCTGATGCAGAATCACGGAAAGGGGCTGCAGCCGATTGCGTACGCGTCTCGCAAGTTGCGAGGTGCAGAGCTGAACTACGCAATCCATGAAAAGGAGATGCTGGCGGTGATCCATGCGTTCAAGCACTGGAGGTGCTACCTCGAGTCGCGGCGCTGCGTGGTCTTCACGGACCATTAAGCCCTGAAGTACCTGAAGACGCAGCCGAACCTCAGTCGCCGACAAACTCGCTGGATGGAGTTCCTAGAAGGAAGTTTTGACTACGAGATCCAGTACAAGCCCGGGAAGGTGAACCCAACAGATCCTCTGTCGCGAAGGCCGGACTTGAGCCTCAATGCCATCTCAGTGCTGATGGGATCTCCAGTCATGCATAGCCTGTTCAAGCATGGATATGGCGTGGACAGTGAGTTCACGGGTGGTGCGCTGAAAGACGCCACGTGGGATGGAGTATACTGGCAAAGGGGGCAGGAGCGGAGGATTGTCGTGCCGGACTATGCGCCATTGAAGCAGTTGTTGCTGGAGGAGGCGAATGACACCCACTACTCGGGTCACTTTGGCTTCGACAAGGTGCTCAAAGCCTTGGCACGCCAATACTGGTGGTCGTCAATGGCAACTGATTTCAAGAGGTTTGTGAGCAGCTGCGATGTGTGCCAACGCATCAAGGCGCGGAGGACAAAGCCACCAGGGGATTTGCAACAATTGCCTGTATCACAAAGGCCATGGAAATACATCTCGCTTGATTTCATCGGCGGGTTGCCTGTGACGCAGCAGGGCAACAATACGGTGTTGGTGGTGGTGGATCGGTTCTCCAAGATGGCACACGTCATCGCATGTCCTGAGAGCATCACAGCTGCCGGGACAGCTCAACTCCTCCTCAGTCATGTCATCAAGCTGCATGGAGTGCCACAGTCGGTGGTCTCAGATCGCGATCCACGCTTCACTTTGCGATTTTGGAGAGATCTCATGGAGAAGCTGGGCACGCGGGTGTAACTGACCACGGCATACCACCCACAGAGCGATGGCAGACGGAGCGCACGAACCAGACATTGGAGCAATTGCTGCGGAGCATGGTCCCACCGGATGGAGAGGGTTGGGAGGAGAAGCTCGGAGAGGCAGAGTTCGCCTACAACTCAGCGGTGTCAGCACCAACAGGAAAGTCATCGTTTGAGGTGGTCTATGGCCACCAGCCACTGAGCCCAGCCGCCCTTGCTATAGCAACATCTCTTCCGGCTGTGCAGTAGATTGCTGAAGGGTTTGTCACCACTTGGGACGTGGTGTAGTAACGGCTGTTGAAGGAACAGAAGCAGCAGAAGCCGCAGGCTGATAAGCATCGCTCTGCGGAGGAGTTCCAAGTGGGAGATCAGGTGATGCTGGACTCTGCTAACCTGCAGCTGATGGGAGTTGGGATTCCCAAGATGAAACCACGATGGGTGGGTCCGTTCCGCATTCTGGAGAAGCGGTCGGCCGTTTCATACAAGCTGGAACTACCAGCTCACTACACCATCCATCCGGTGTTCCACATCTCCCTGCTTCGTGCCTATCGCGACCCCAACACCTTCTTCCAGGGTCGCGGGACAACTCCACCTCCTACTGTCCAGGTTGAGGGAAGTGAGGAGTTTGAGGTGGAGAAGATTCTGGCAAACCGCTAGAGGGGANGGGGGGGGGGGGGGGGGGGGTTGAATGTAACGAGGTGTCCCTCTTTTCTGGCATACTCGGGGCCTCGTCCGAGTATTGGGGGCATGCCGGTCATTTTCCATTTTTCGGAAATGCGTCTGGAGGTCTGGCTCGACCCCGACGGCGCCGATGCGAGGTGGAGGAGGAGGAGGAGCGCGCGCGCTAGTGAGCGTTGGCGTAGAGTTCACGCCGGCGCTAGGGGTGTGTTTCGCGCGAACCCCCATGCGGCGTTCCGAACACGCCACGCGGGGGTAGCTTCCCCCTCTCGACGGGTAGCGTAACGGCGATGCTACCCGCCGAGGGGTCGTTTCGACGGACGGCTCCCGGCAACAGCCGCGGTCAACGGCGGCAGCAAAAACGGTGGCTACGACCGCGCGACGGTCGCAGCACTTCCGATGGCGCGTGCAACACGGCGACCGCACCCACCGCCGCGAGACATACGCTACCAATGGGGCGGCTCGCCGAGAGACAGAAGGACCGTCGATCTGGACGATCGACGGCCGGAACTTCTCGCACTAGGCTTAAGGTGCAAGTAGAGCACCAGGTTCAGGTGCAAGCAGAGCATTGGGTTCAGGAGCAAGTAGCTTGCTACAGCAAGCTAGGAGACCAGTAGGCTGGGACTAGAGTAGCCGGCCAGAGAGTATGAATACCCTATACATTGTTCATTACAATTAACCTGTATTTTCCAGCTCTGGCTTCCAGACATCTCCAAGTCTATCTTTCTGCTGCGAATGTGCTCTCCACAAACCAAGGCTAAATCTCCAGAGAGCACCCACTCTCACAGTTGTGCTAGGATTGTGCCAGAATAATGCCATGATTGTTCCAGAGGTGTGCCAGAGTTATGCCAGAGGTCTTCCAGAGTTGTGCCAGAGTTGTGCCAGAGTTGTGCCAGAGTTGTGCCAGAGTTGTGCCAGAGATGTGCCATAGTTGTGCCAGAGTTGTGCCAGAGCTGTGCTATAGTTGTGCCTGAGTTGTGCGAGAGTTGTGCCGGAGTTGTACCAGAGTTGTGCCAGAGTTATGCCAGAGTTGTGCCAGAGCTGTGCTATAGTTGTGCCTGAGTTGTGCGAGAGTTGTGCCGGAGTTGTACCAGAGTTGTGCCAGAGTTATGCCAGAGTTGTGCCAGAGCTGTGCTATAGTTGTGCCTGAGTTGTGCGAGAGTTGTGCCGGAGTTGTACCAGAGTTGTGCCAGAGTTATGCCAGAGTTGTGCCAGAGCTGTGCTATAGTTGTGCCTGAGTTGTGCGAGAGTTGTGCCGGAGTTGTACCAGAGTTGTGCCAGAGTTATGCCAGAGTTGTGCCAGAGCTGTGCTATAGTTGTGCCTGAGTTGTGCGAGAGTTGTGCCGGAGTTGTACCAGAGTTGTGCCAGAGTTATGCCAGAGTTGTGCCAGAGCTGTGCTATAGTTGTGCCTGAGTTGTGCGAGAGTTGTGCCGGAGTTGTACCAGAGTTGTGCCAGAGTTATGCCAGAGTTGTGCCAGAGCTGTGCTATAGTTGTGCCTGAGTTGTGCGAGAGTTGTGCCGGAGTTGTACCAGAGTTGTGCCAGAGTTATGCCAGAGTTGTGCCAGAGCTGTGCTATAGTTGTGCCTGAGTTGTGCGAGAGTTGTGCCGGAGTTGTACCAGAGTTGTGCCAGAGTTATGCCAGAGTTGTGCCAGAGCTGTGCTATAGTTGTGCCTGAGTTGTGCGAGAGTTGTGCCGGAGTTGTACCAGAGTTGTGCCAGAGTTATGCCAGAGTTGTGCCAGAGCTGTGCTATAGTTGTGCCTGAGTTGTGCGAGAGTTGTGCCGGAGTTGTACCAGAGTTGTGCCAGAGTTATGCCAGAGTTGTGCCAGAGCTGTGCTATAGTTGTGCCTGAGTTGTGCGAGAGTTGTGCCGGAGTTGTACCAGAGTTGTGCCAGAGTTATGCCAGAGTTGTGCCAGAGCTGTGCTATAGTTGTGCCTGAGTTGTGCGAGAGTTGTGCCGGAGTTGTACCAGAGTTGTGCCAGAGTTATGCCAGAGTTGTGCCAGAGCTGTGCTATAGTTGTGCCTGAGTTGTGCGAGAGTTGTGCCGGAGTTGTACCAGAGTTGTGCCAGAGTTATGCCAGAGTTGTGCCAGAGCTGTGCTATAGTTGTGCCTGAGTTGTGCGAGAGTTGTGCCGGAGTTGTACCAGAGTTGTGCCAGAGTTATGCCAGAGTTGTGCCAGAGCTGTGCTATAGTTGTGCCTGAGTTGTGCGAGAGTTGTGCCGGAGTTGTACCAGAGTTGTGCCAGAGTTATGCCAGAGTTGTGCCAGAGCTGTGCTATAGTTGTGCCTGAGTTGTGCGAGAGTTGTGCCGGAGTTGTACCAGAGTTGTGCCAGAGTTATGCCAGAGTTGTGCCAGAGCTGTGCTATAGTTGTGCCTGAGTTGTGCGAGAGTTGTGCCGGAGTTGTACCAGAGTTGTGCCAGAGTTATGCCAGAGTTGTGCCAGAGCTGTGCTATAGTTGTGCCTGAGTTGTGCGAGAGTTGTGCCGGAGTTGTACCAGAGTTGTGCCAGAGTTATGCCAGAGTTGTGCCAGAGCTGTGCTATAGTTGTGCCTGAGTTGTGCGAGAGTTGTGCCGGAGTTGTACCAGAGTTGTGCCAGAGTTATGCCAGAGTTGTGCCAGAGCTGTGCTATAGTTGTGCCTGAGTTGTGCGAGAGTTGTGCCGGAGTTGTACCAGAGTTGTGCCAGAGTTATGCCAGAGTTGTGCCAGAGCTGTGCTATAGTTGTGCCTGAGTTGTGCGAGAGTTGTGCCGGAGTTGTACCAGAGTTGTGCCAGAGTTATGCCAGAGTTGTGCCAGAGCTGTGCTATAGTTGTGCCTGAGTTGTGCGAGAGTTGTGCCGGAGTTGTACCAGAGTTGTGCCAGAGTTATGCCAGAGTTGTGCCAGAGCTGTGCTATAGTTGTGCCTGAGTTGTGCGAGAGTTGTGCCGGAGTTGTACCAGAGTTGTGCCAGAGTTATGCCAGAGTTGTGCCAGAGCTGTGCTATAGTTGTGCCTGAGTTGTGCGAGAGTTGTGCCGGAGTTGTACCAGAGTTGTGCCAGAGTTATGCCAGAGTTGTGCCAGAGCTGTGCTATAGTTGTGCCTGAGTTGTGCGAGAGTTGTGCCGGAGTTGTACCAGAGTTGTGCCAGAGTTATGCCAGAGTTGTGCCAGAGCTGTGCTATAGTTGTGCCTGAGTTGTGCGAGAGTTGTGCCGGAGTTGTACCAGAGTTGTGCCAGAGTTATGCCAGAGTTGTGCCAGAGCTGTGCTATAGTTGTGCCTGAGTTGTGCGAGAGTTGTGCCGGAGTTGTACCAGAGTTGTGCCAGAGTTATGCCAGAGTTGTGCCAGAGCTGTGCTATAGTTGTGCCTGAGTTGTGCGAGAGTTGTGCCGGAGTTGTACCAGAGTTGTGCCAGAGTTATGCCAGAGTTGTGCCAGAGCTGTGCTATAGTTGTGCCTGAGTTGTGCGAGAGTTGTGCCGGAGTTGTACCAGAGTTGTGCCAGAGTTATGCCAGAGTTGTGCCAGAGCTGTGCTATAGTTGTGCCTGAGTTGTGCGAGAGTTGTGCCGGAGTTGTACCAGAGTTGTGCCAGAGTTATGCCAGAGTTGTGCCAGAGCTGTGCTATAGTTGTGCCTGAGTTGTGCGAGAGTTGTGCCGGAGTTGTACCAGAGTTGTGCCAGAGTTATGCCAGAGTTGTGCCAGAGCTGTGCTATAGTTGTGCCTGAGTTGTGCGAGAGTTGTGCCGGAGTTGTACCAGAGTTGTGCCAGAGTTATGCCAGAGTTGTGCCAGAGCTGTGCTATAGTTGTGCCTGAGTTGTGCGAGAGTTGTGCCGGAGTTGTACCAGAGTTGTGCCAGAGTTATGCCAGAGTTGTGCCAGAGCTGTGCTATAGTTGTGCCTGAGTTGTGCGAGAGTTGTGCCGGAGTTGTACCAGAGTTGTGCCAGAGTTATGCCAGAGTTGTGCCAGAGCTGTGCTATAGTTGTGCCTGAGTTGTGCGAGAGTTGTGCCGGAGTTGTACCAGAGTTGTGCCAGAGTTATGCCAGAGTTGTGCCAGAGCTGTGCTATAGTTGTGCCTGAGTTGTGCGAGAGTTGTGCCGGAGTTGTACCAGAGTTGTGCCAGAGTTATGCCAGAGTTGTGCCAGAGCTGTGCTATAGTTGTGCCTGAGTTGTGCGAGAGTTGTGCCGGAGTTGTACCAGAGTTGTGCCAGAGTTATGCCAGAGTTGTGCCAGAGCTGTGCTATAGTTGTGCCTGAGTTGTGCGAGAGTTGTGCCGGAGTTGTACCAGAGTTGTGCCAGAGTTATGCCAGAGTTGTGCCAGAGCTGTGCTATAGTTGTGCCTGAGTTGTGCGAGAGTTGTGCCGGAGTTGTACCAGAGTTGTGCCAGAGTTATGCCAGAGTTGTGCCAGAGCTGTGCTATAGTTGTGCCTGAGTTGTGCGAGAGTTGTGCCGGAGTTGTACCAGAGTTGTGCCAGAGTTATGCCAGAGTTGTGCCAGAGCTGTGCTATAGTTGTGCCTGAGTTGTGCGAGAGTTGTGCCGGAGTTGTACCAGAGTTGTGCCAGAGTTATGCCAGAGTTGTGCCAGAGCTGTGCTATAGTTGTGCCTGAGTTGTGCGAGAGTTGTGCCGGAGTTGTACCAGAGTTGTGCCAGAGTTATGCCAGAGTTGTGCCAGAGCTGTGCTATAGTTGTGCCTGAGTTGTGCGAGAGTTGTGCCGGAGTTGTACCAGAGTTGTGCCAGAGTTATGCCAGAGTTGTGCCAGAGCTGTGCTATAGTTGTGCCTGAGTTGTGCGAGAGTTGTGCCGGAGTTGTACCAGAGTTGTGCCAGAGTTATGCCAGAGTTGTGCCAGAGCTGTGCTATAGTTGTGCCTGAGTTGTGCGAGAGTTGTGCCGGAGTTGTGCCATAGTTGTGCCAGAGTTTTGCCAGAGTTGTGCCAAAGTTGTGCCAGAGTTGTGCCAGAGTTGTGCTAGAGTTGTTCCAGAGTTGTGCCATAGTTTTGCCAGAGGTGTGGCAGAGTTGTGCCACAGTTGTGCCACAGTTGTGCCACAGTTGTGCCACAGTTGTGCCACAGTTGTGCCACAGTTGTTCCAGAATTGTGCCAGAGTTGTGCCAGAGTTGTACCAGAGTTGTGCTGGAGTTGTGCCATAGTTGTGCAAGAGATGTGCCAGTGCTATGCCAGAGTTGTGCCAGAGGTGTGCCGGAGTTGTACCAGAGTTGTGCCAGGATTGTGCCATGATTGTTCCAGAGTTGTGCCAGAGTTTTGCTAGAGTTGTGCCAGAGTTGTTTCAGAGTAGAGCCAGAGTTGTACCAAAGATGTGCGAGAGTTGTGCCAGAGTTGTGCCAAAGTTGTGCCAGAATTGTGCCAGAGTTGTGCCAGAGTTGTGCTAGAGTTGTGCCAGAGGTGTGCCAGAGTTGTGCCGGAGTTTTGCCAGTGTTGTGCAGGAGTTGTTCTAGAGTTTTGCCAGAGTTGTGCCAGAGTTGTGCCTAAGTTGTACCAGAGTTGTGCCAGAGTTATGCCAGGATTGTGCCAGGATTGTGCCATGATTGTGCCAGAGGTGTGCCAGAGTTGTTCCAGAGTTGTGCCAGAGTTGTGCCAGGATTGTGCCAGGATTGTGCCAGGATTCTGCGAGAGGTGTTCCAGAGTTGTGCCAGAGTTGTGTCAGAGTTGTGGCAGAATTGTGCCAAAGTTGTGCCAGAGTTGTGCCAGAGTATTTCCAGAGTTGTGCCATTGTTGTGCCAGAGTCGTTCCAGAGTTGTGCAATAGTTGTGCCAGAGGTGTGGCAGAGTTGTGCCACAGTTGTGCCACAGTTGTTCCATAGTTGTGCGAGAGTTGTGCCAGAGTTGTGCCAGAGTATTTCAAGAGTTGTGCCATTGTTGTGCCAGAGTCGTTCCAGAGTTGTGCAATAGTTGTGCCAGAGGTGTGGCAGAGTTGTGCCACAGTTGTGCCACAGTTGTTCCATAGTTGTGCGAGAGTTGTACCAGAGTTGTGCCAGAGTTGTGTTGTGCCAGAGTTGTGCCAGAGTTGTTCCAGAGTCGTGGCAGGATTGTGCCAAGATTGTGCCTGAGTTGTTCCAGAGTTGTGCCACAGTTGTGCCACAGTTGTTCCATAGTTGTGCGAGAGTTGTACCAGAGTTGTGCCAGAGTTGTGTTGTGCCAGAGTTGTGCCAGAGTTGTTCCAGAGTCGTGGCAGGATTGTGCCAAGATTGTGCCTGAGTTGTTCCAGAGTTGTGGCACAGTTGTGCCAGTGTTGTGCCAGAGTTGTGCTAGAGGTGTGCCAGAGTTGTGCGAGAGTTGGGCCAGAGTCGTGCCAAGATTGTGCCATGATTGTGCCAGGATTGTGCCATGATTGTGCCAGAGTTGTGCCAGAGTTGTGCCAGTGTTGTGCCAGAGTTGTGCTAGAGGTGTGCCAGAGTTGTGCGAGAGTTGGGCCAGAGTCGTGCCAAGATTGTGCCATGATTGTGCCAGGATTGTGCCATGATTGTGCAAGAGTTGTGCCAGAGTTGTGTGAGAGTTGTGCAGGAGTTGTGCCAGAGTTGTGCCAGAGTTGTGCATAAGTTGTGCCATAATTGTGCCAGAGTTGTGCCAGAGTTGTGCCAGAATTGTGCCAGAGTTGAGCCAGAGTTGTGCCAGAGTTGTGCCAGAGTTGTGCCAAAGTTGTGCCAGAATTGTGCCAGAGTTGTATCAGAGTTGTGCCAGAGTTGTGCAAGAGTTGTGCCTGAGGTGTGGCTGTGTTGTGCCAGAATTGTTCCAGAGTTGTGCCAGAGTTGTGCCAGAATTGTGCCAGAGTTGTGCCAGAGTTGTGCCAGAGTTGTGCCAAAGTTATGCCAGTGTTGTGCCAGAGTTGTGCCAGAGTTGTGCCAGAGTTGTGCCAGCGTTGTGCCAGAGCTGTGCCAGAGTCCTGCCAGAGTCGTGCCAGAGTTGTGCCAGAGATGTGCCAGAGTTGTGCCAGAGTCGTGCCAGAGTTGTGCCAGAGTTGTGCCAGAGTTGTGCCAAAGTTGTGCCAGAGTTGTGCCAGAGTGCCAGAGTTGTGCCACAGTTGTGCCAGAGTTGTGCCAGAGATGTGCCAGAGTTGTGCCAGAGTTGTGCCAGAGTTGTGCCAGAGTTGTACCAGAGTTGTTACAGAGTTGTGTCAGAGGTTTACCAGAGTTGTGCCAGAGTTGTGCCATAGTTGTGCATGAGTTTTTCCAGAGTTGTGCCAAAGGTGTGTCAGAGTTGTGCCAGAATTGTACCAGAGTTGTTCCAGAGTTGTGCAATAGTTGTGCCAGAGGTGTGGCAGAGTTGTGCCACAGTTGTGCCATAGTTGTGCGAGAGTTGTACCTGAGTTGTGCCAGCGTTGTGCCAGAGATGTGCCAGAGTTGTGCCAGAGTCGTGCCAGGATTGTGGCATGATTGTGCCAGAGTTGTGCCAGATTTGTGCAAGAGTTTTGCCAGAGTTATGCCAGAGATGTGCCAGAGTTGTGCCACAGTTGTGCCAGAATTGTGCAAGAGTTGTGCCAAGAGTTGTGCCAGAGTTGTGCCAGAGTTGTGGCAGAGATGTGCCAGAGTTGTGCCAGAGTTGTGCCATAGTTGTGCCAGAGTTGTGCCAGAGTTGTTCCAGAGTTGTGCCACAGTTGTGCCAGATTTGTGCCAGAGGTGTGCCAGAGTTGTGCCAGAGTTGTGCCAGAGTTATGCCAGAGTTGTGCCAAATTTGTTCCAGAGATGTGCCAGAATTGTGCCAGGATTGTGCCATGATTGTTCTAGAGTTGTGCCAGTGTTGTGCTAGAGTTGTGCCATAGTTGTGCCAGAGTAGTGCCAGAGTTTTACCAGATATGTGCGAGAGTTGTGCCAGAGTTGTTCCAAAGTTGTGCCAGAATTGTGCCAGAGTTGTGCCAGAGTTGTGCCAGAGTTGTGCCAGAATTATGCCAGAGTTGTGCCAGTGTTTTGCCAGTGTTGTGCCAGAGTTGTTCCAGAATTTTGCCAGAGTTGCGCCAGAGTTGTTCCAGAGTTGTTCCAGAGTTGTGCCAGAGTTGTGCCAGAGTTGTGCCAGAGTT
>SZWC01038268.1:0-13970 GCA_023375785.1 Penium margaritaceum
AAGCTCTAGCTCTATATGTACTCCATCATTTTGAGTGATTGAACAACCATTCTTCAGCACAAGTGATGCCCTTCCAATCACACATGCTCGCTGCTCCAAGGCTCCCTATCTCCTCAAGATCCAACATTTGGTATCAGAGCCAAGTTCTGCGACTTCCAGCCAGCACAGGCCGTCACTTTGAGAGTGACAGGTTGGGGTGAAGCCTTCACCAGATTTGACAATCGACCATTGGATCTTCAAGTTCAAGAGACATGCTTTCTAACGAGCCCAAGATCGCGAAGATCCAACGGTCGGATTGAGAGTTATGCTCAAAACGAGGTCGGCCAGGGCTACACTCTTCTCTATGAGTAAGACTGTCGCCTTGTGATGACCATAACTCTCTCATTTCTTTGTCAAATTTAAGAAGTGGCACATGCGAATTGTAGTATTTTTCCTAAGCTTTCCATTGGTGCAAAAAAATATTTGCATTCCATTGATTCGTTTGGGAGAAACGCCGTTGACAAACTGGCTGGTCTGAGTTGGAGTAGGAACAGAAGCATACCCTGTTTTCAAGAGGGCATATCTTTCAAAATCCCCTGTTGATGACCCTGTTTTATGGGTCGATCTGAAAGGTTTTGAGCTGCATTTTCCAGTGGTGGGCTCAGTGTTTCAAAATTCCCAGTCTGCTGGCACCTACAGTCCATTTTCTGTCAGACAGATTTCTGGCAGAAGCAGCAGCAGAAGCAGGGATAGCGCCGCCATCCAAGGGCAGCGCTGAGCATCACCAAAGCTCAAAATGGCAGCAGCTAGCGTTCTAACAGCAGCCCAGCCTTTGGAGAGGCTGGAGGGTTGCGCAAACTGCACGTTTTGGAAGATCCGTACCCGCCTCCTTTTGGAGGAGAGGGGCTTGTGGGAGGTGGTGAGCGGCGACGAGCCGGCTCCAGTTCCACAGGCAAAAGGCATCACCGCAGCGCAGGTGGTGGCGGGAAAGATGCCGCAAAAGGGTGGAGCTGATGCCAGTTCTTCTGCAGCTATACCAGCGGCGTATGAGGACTGGAAGAAGGACAGACAGGCCTACAGGTTGCTTGTCTACACCATCTCCAACCCACATCTTCTGTATGTAAGAGAAGGCTACTGCAAAGGAGGGGTGGGACACGTTGTGCAAGAAGTATGAGAGCAAGGATACTCCATTCCTCATGCTTCTGGAGGAAAAGATGATGGCGCTGAAAATGCAGGGTGGTAAAGGGATGGAGGCGTATGTGGACATGACAAAGGAGCTGGCGAAGCAGTTGAGAGCGGCCGGTAACCCTGTGGAAGAGACGCGCTTCATCCTCCTCTTGCTGAGGGGACTCCCAACCAGCTACGACACAGGTCGAGAGACGTTGGAGTGCTAGCCGACTCTCGACCTCGACTTCATCTGCACGCCCTTGGTGTAGGTAGAACTGCGTCCCAATTGAGCAAAGCGCAATGGCGGCAGCAGCAGCAGTCAAGCAATTTTTATGGCCATGGGCTCACGGAACCAGTAGCAGCAGCAGTCCGAGCTACAGAGAGGCAAGAAGAAGGGCAAGTGCCACTATTGCTAGAAAGAGGGGCACTACAAGAAACAGCGCTTCAAGTTCAAGAGGAACCAAAAGGAGCAGCAGCAATAGTAGCAAAAGCAGCAATCTCCACAGCAACAGCAACAGCAGTCACAACAACGCCAGCAGCAGCAACAGCAGCAGAACAAGACAAGCGTGCACCATTTTGGCAACATGAACATCGCCAAGGAGGTGCGCGACCGCCTCTTCATGGCGAAGTCTGACATGTCGTAGAAGGAAAAGGCGGATCTGGCGTGGTACAAGGACGCGAGGTGTACGAAGAGTCTGACGCACCATAAGGAGTGGTTCATGCAGCTCCTCTCCATCCCACCCCCGTCTGATTGCTTTGGGTGATCATCGCGTGGTGCATACTGAGGGGATTGGGATTGTGGAGATGTGATTGGAGACTCCGCGTGGCATTGAAGTGGGAGTTTTCCATGGCGTACTGTATGTACCTGATGCTGCGTTCAACCTCCTCTTTGTCTCATCTCTCACAAACACTCCTGTGTTTGTGAGGGACTGCGCATTGTCTTCGATGATGACTACGGCTACATCCGCAAGAAGGATACATGAGAGGAGTTAGCCAGGTCGGTGAAGGAGGGGGACATGTACCGCTTGCTGGGAGCGACCAAGATCCCGCGTGAGCAGAGTCTTGCAGGAGTGGTGCAGGCGACAGATGGTGAGATCTGGCATGCGAGCTACGGCCACATCGGCATGCGCACCTTGGAATAGCTTCAAGCAAAGGAGATGGTGCGTGACCTGCCTACCATTTCTAACTTTGAGCAGCAGTTGTGCATCGGCTGTTTGCAGGGGAAGCAGCACCGAGAGGCATTCTCTGGAGCCGGGGAGCGTGCAAAGGAGGTATTGGAGCTGGTCCACACGGAATTGTGCGGACCGATGCAGATCCAGAGCTTTGGAGGCTCTAGGTATCTCCTGACCTTCATTGATGATTTCAGCCGTTACATTGTTGTGTACTTCCTTCCTTCCAAGGACCAGTGCTTTGCCAGGTTCAAGGAGTTCAAGGCCATGGTGGAGAACCAGAATCGCAAGAAGATCAAGGCGCTACGCAGCGATCGCGGTTGAGAATACCTAAACAAGGAGTTCCAGGACTACCTCGTAGCAGCTGGCATCAAGGCGCAGCGTACCGCGTCGTACTCGCCGCAACAGAACGCGGTAGCAGAACGTACCAACCGTATCATTGTGGAGTCGGCATGTTCCATGCTGCACGCGGCCCGGTTGACCTACGACTTCTGGGCTGGAGCCGCGAGCACTGCGGTCTACATCAAGCCCCGCAGTCCAACCAAGGTCCTGGAGCAGATGATGCTGTACAAGGCGTGGTTTGGCACGAAGCCGAGCGTGGATCTTCTTCGCGCGTTTGGCAGTCTGGCACACATGCACGTGCCCAAGGAGAAGCGGTAGAAATGGGACGCAAAGAGTGCGCAGATGCTGATGATTGGCTACTACGTGACAAGTAAGGCCTATCGCCTCTACGAGTGGGATACAGTCCACGTCATCATCTCCAGGGATGTCATCTTCAACGAGAGGAACATCATCGGCATAAACATTGTGTGTGAAGAGGCACCAAAACCAGCAGCTGACAAGACAGTGGGAGTAGAAAGCCTTCCTGACCCAGTCTCTTCCGATCCTTTCTCTACTGTGACAGTGCGAGAATCACTCTACTCTCCCATGTCTGATACAGCACATACAACAGCCTCATTGGTAGAAACAGAGGAGGGAGATGGAGCACTACGAGCAGCAGCAGTTGTGCCAACAGCTCCGCGCCAGCCGCCCGCTAACGCTCCAGTACCAGGTTGCAGGTACCCTCCTAGGGTGCGTTACATGCCTGGTGAGCGCGGCCATTTCTGGATGCTGTAGAAATCAAAACAGATGAACGTTACTGTTGCAACAGATTTAGATGAGCCAACGTTATACAAGGAGGCCATGGCTACACCGGATGTAGCAGATTGGGCGCAAGACGTGGAGCAAGAGATACAGTCGCAGCTGGACAACGGCACATGGGAGCTGACTGAGCGTCCACCCGGACGTAAGGTGATCAAGTGCAAGTGGGTGTTCAAGAAGAAGCGAGGAGTTGATGGTAACCTGGAAAAGTACAAAGCAAGGCAAATCGTCAAGGGCTACTCGTAGCAGGAGGGCATCGACTACACAGAACCTTTTGCCCCTGTTGCAAAGTTTGTCTTTGTGCGCACGCTCCTCTCTTATGCAACAGCTAAGGACTTCGAGGTTCACCACATGGATGTCAAGACGGCATTCTTGAATGGTGACTTGGAGGAGGGGATCTACATGGAGTAACCGGAAGGATTCGTCATGGATGGCCAGGAGCACCTGGTTTGCAAGCTGCAGAAGTCGCTGTACGGCACCAAGCAAGCGTCGTGTGCTTGGAACCAGAAGTACGATGCGGCGTTGCAGTGCATGGGGTTTGGGCGCAGTAAGTGTGACTATAGCGTATATCGCTGGCAGCATGAGCATGAGATCCTCACTATCATTGTCTTTGTGGATGACATGCTTCTCCGTTCCAATAGCATGTCTGCACTGTAGGAGTTCAAGGACACCATGCAGAAGCACTTCCAGATGTCTAATCTCGGGGAGATGCATACTTCCTCGGCATCCAGATCACGTTTATCGCAAACCACGTTCTCTCTCGCTCCAGGAGAGTTGCTACATCAAGGACATCGTACAGTGGTTCGGCATGGCAGAGGCCAAATCCATCGGCACGCCACTGGAGACGCGGCACTACCTCGTGAGGTTTAATGCAGAAGTACTAGAGCGCCGTCGGCAGCCTCATGTACCTGATGGTGGCAACCACGCCTGACCTTGCACAGGCTGTTAGCGCTGTGACCCAGCACATGGGAAACCCCGGACCTGAGCACCAAAAGGCAGTGAAGCAGATCTTCCGCTACCTTGTTGGAACCATCAACATCAGCATCACGTAGAACGGCAACGAGAATAACATCATTGGATACACAGATGCACATTGGGCTTCAAACCCTTTGGACCGTAAGTCCATCTCTAGGCATGAGTTCCTCATGAATGGTGGGGCCATCACCTGGTGCAGCAAGCGGCAAGTGGTCGTGGCCACCTGAAGCACAGAAGCTGAGTACGTCTCTCTCAGCTTTGGAGCCAAGGAAGCAGTTTGGCTTCATCGTTTCATGGCAGAGATGAGTGGGAGTACAGCAACTCCAGTTTCTGTGCACGTGAACAACCAGAGCGCAATCGCACTCGCCAAGAATCCTGAGCACCATGCACGCACCAACCAGATTGACATTTCATATCACTTCATCAAGCACATGGTGTAGGAGGGTGCTATCAAGTTAGAGTTTACTCCAACCAGCAAGCTGGTCGCTGATTTTTACACCAAGACAGTGACCCGTGAGAAGCAGTAGTTCTGCATGAAGGCATGTCGACTCTGCCCACTTTGACTATGGCAAAGTGGGAGATTGTTTGTAAAGGAGCCATCTGGCTCAGTTTCAGGTCCACATGAGCAAGTTTCAGGAACGTACCAGATACCTCCTCCGCTCGTCTATCCGACTCCACCATTGGAAAGATCAGGTGCCAAAATGTCAACGGTCTAAGTTTGAGGCTGATCCAACGGTCGGATTGGGAGGTATAAATTTTCGTAGTTTTCGGGGTTTTCGACCGCCGATATCTGGGTGACCATGGGCGATGGCTCAATGCCTTAGCCTGAGAAAAGAAAAAGGCAAGAGGTCCAGGGTCAAGACCTGATGGGAGAAATATCCAAAAAGGTCCTTGGTCTTAGGATTGCCTTGTCAGAGTGTGCTGACTAGGATAAAGGTACCTCTCCTTACTTTTTAAGTGAGGTGAGATCCTTGTGTGCTAGCCATGTACACATGGCAATTCTCCGTGGGTTTGTGGGTTATGTGACCACTAGGAGTGTGCCATGAGAGTATTCTCTAGCTCTCTAGGTTGTGTGTGAGTGGTCAGCCTGATTGCTAGGCTGATTTCCTCCCTTATGTGAGATTATAGACTCTAGTGTGTGAGCCTTAGCCTCCATGGCTAAGTGGTGTGGCTTGTGAGAGGGCTGACTTGCCCAAGCTCTAACTCTATATGTACTCCATCATTTTGAGTGATTGAACAACCATTCTTGAGCACAAGTGATGCCCTTCCAGTCCCACATGCTCGCTGCTCCAAGGCTTCCTCTCTCCTCTAGATCCAACAGCATTGCTGTTGCGAATGATCTGGAGGTTTACTAGATAGACATGGAAACACCTTTCTTCTATGGGAAACTAGACGAAGAAGTGCCGATGGAAGTACCCGAGGGAGTGAAAGCTTTAGACCGAAGGGCTTGCAAACGGGTCAAAGCACTCTATGGAGTGAAGCAAGCCCTAAGAATGTCGTAAAAAGAGATGGACGGCTTCATAGCTAGACTCTTATACACGCACTACTAGAATGACCCTATTGTCTATGTGCGGGAGGATGAGCAAGGCTTGATGGTGGATGACCTGATGATCTGCTCGTCATTTGACGAGCTGTAGAACAAGGTCAAGACAAATCTCCGCAATAAGTTCAAGCTGAAGGACATGGGTCTACTCGAGGTTCATCTCGGGATGGACCTCGAGTAGCCGTCCATGGGAATGGAGCAGGAGGCACCATCGAGCTGAACCTGACCGAATATATCGTGGACGGTACAACATGGAGGAGTGCAAGCCCATCAGCAAATCCATGACAACAGACATCAAGCTCTCCTCCTTCATGAGTCACAACGGAGAAGTAAAACGGCGTGAGATGGAGAACATTCCCTACGAATCTGTTGTTGGGAACCTCATGTATGCCATGGAAGGAACACGCCGAGATATTTACTATGTGGTCGGAAAAATGAGCAGTTTTGTGGCCAATCTAGGACCACAACACTGGCAAGGAGTCAAGCGGATCATGCGCTATCTACAGAATACGTGACACATGGGACTCCAGTTTGGAGGCCAAGAAGGATTGGACCCGCTGTGGCTGGTGTGCTACACAGAAGCCGACTCGGGAGGAAGAATCGATGACAGAAACTCCACCTCGGGCGTTGTAGGCCTCTTGAACGGTGCTGTAGTCTCTAGGACAAGCAGAAAGGAACAGTGTCTCTCCCTCTCTACTGCTAAGGGAGAGCACATCGCTCTGTTACAAGGATGCAAGGAGATACAACGGTTACACAGTTTGCTTGCCAAGAAGAAAGTTCCTCAAACAGAGGCAATAGACGTTAGCATCCACAACAAGAGCGCGATAAGAATATCACGGGATGATGTCATCTCTCGGTGGACCAAGCACATCGACATCACGTACCTCTACTCACACAACCTAGTTGCAAAGGAGATCATGGACCTGGAATACGAAGAGACCAGGAAGATGCTAGAAGATTGCATGACAAAGGCGTTGGACAGCGAATTGCATTCAGCAGGCACTCGAGGCATCGGTAAGGTCAATGTAGCGGATGAAGACTGAGGCCAAGACTGCTGGAGAGAGGAGAGATCTCAGAGCACATGGACAGAGGTGGAAGGGAGAGTTTGTTGATGTGATATGCTCCTTGTCCATGGCTGATACTTGGACAGGCACTGGATGGACTAGGCATGCACTATTCCCTTGAAGTAAATCTTCTAAGTCTGGTCAAGATAGACAAGGCATGCAGTGCTCCTTTGGAGCAAGTCCCCTTGGTCTTATCGAGATAGCATAGCCAGCAAACACTACCTAGGACAACTCCTTGCGGCTGAGACGTTCTAGAGTTAGTCTGCGGAGCGATAGATCATTGGGTCAAATTCCAGCCCTCTGACTATTTTTTATGTGACCAAAAGGGGGAAATGAAGATTCTAGAAGACATCTTAGAATACTTCAAGGTCCTTCCTAATGGCTGGCGCCACTTGGCGATCACAAGGAGCACCATGTAGGCAGGGAGATGACGCAATCTAGATTTCCCTCAAAGAGGCTCATCAAAGGAGCCACTATGCGCCTAGGCTAGAGGGTGGCTCTAGAACTATAAGAACTTGTCAGTTTCCTAACATTGAGTTCAGTTCTTACCTTTGAGACTCCTCACAAAGTTGTCCACCAGAGGCAGACACTAAAGAAGCATTGTATTGTCTAAGTCCCAGGAGCTCACTCCTCGCGCGAAAGTGACAGGGTGCAAAGGACACATTGCAAAGAAGTGATTCATATGGACTGCTCAGTGTAGAACCTTGGTTTTGAGGGTGATATTATCTATTGGTTGCAATACCAAGAGCGGTCGACGGGAACCATTCTATCGGAACCCATTTTCTAGATCGTCGCCTCAGGTAGGTTGACATGCTCATCCTTCCGAAGAAAACCACTAGGGTCATTTTGACAGTGCATCAAGGTGAGCCTGTCAGGTTGACACTTGCCTGAGGCGATAGTCTAGAGAACGTGTTCCAAAACTATGGTTCCCACCAACCACTCTTGCTATTGTAACCAAGAGATGATATCGCCCTCACACCCAGTGTTCCACACAGAGCACTTCCTTGCACTGTGTCCTTAGCACCTGGTCACTTTCGTGCGAGGAGCGAACTCCTGGGGCGTAGACCAACCAATGTTTCTTTAGTGTTTGCCTCTGGTG
Source organism: Penium margaritaceum (assembly GCA_023375785.1). Taxonomy (NCBI): domain Eukaryota; kingdom Viridiplantae; phylum Streptophyta; class Zygnematophyceae; order Desmidiales; family Peniaceae; genus Penium; species Penium margaritaceum. The sequence continues at coordinate 8,137 of SZWC01038268.1, forward strand.
GACAGCTCTGTTAGGAGTCTGAAAGGTGAGAAATGTACTCAATGACAGGCAACTAACAGGTTCTTTTAGTCCTAAAGCCAGCCTCTAGCCTAGTTCTGTAGCGGTTCCTTGGATGAGCCACTTTGGGGGCAATCTGGATTGCGTCATCCTCCCCTGCATACATGGCGCTCCCTCTGAGTGGTAAGTGGCTCCAGCCACCAAGGACCTTGGAATGTTCTAAGATGCCTCTTAAAACCCTTTCTCCCCCTTTTGGTCATAAACAAAATTAGTCACCGGGCTGGGATTTGACCGTGTGATCTCTAAGTCACTGGGATTAGTCACAAGAAGTAACTATGGAACGTCTAAGCCACAAGGAGTTATCCTAGGTAGTGTTCGCTGGCTATACTATCCAGTTAAGACTGAGAAGACTTGCTCCAAAGGAGCAGTGCATGCCTTGTCTATCTGGACCAGACGTAGGGGACTGAATCCAAGGGAGGAGTGCATGCCTAGTCCGTCTTGTGCCTCTCCAAAGATGAACCATGGACAAGGAGCATATCAGGTCAAGAAACTCTTCTTTGTACCTCTATCCCTTAGCTATGAGATCCCTCCTCTCTCTAGCAATCTTTGCCTCTGTTTCGTCCGCTACGTTGACCATACGGATGCCTCCAGTACCTTCAGAGTGCAATTTACTGTCCAATGCCTTTGTCATGCAATCTGCAAGCATCTTCATTGTCTCTGTGTATTCCAAGTCCACGATGGCCTTTCCAACCAGGTCGCATGAGTAGTGGTACCAAATGTCGATTTCCTTGGTCCGCCGGGAGAAGAAATCATCATATGGCATTTTCATGGCGCTCTTTCTGACGATGCGGACCTCTCTTGCCTCTGTTTGTTGCACTTTCATCTCAGCAAGCAAAGTGCGTACCTACTATGCCTCCTTGTATGCTTTAGACAGAGTGATGTACTCTGTCTCAACGGTAGAGAAGGAAACATGGTATTGCTTTGTTCTTACCTAAGAGACGAAACCACTGTTCTAGAGGCACACAAAGCGTGAGGTAGACTTCCTGTCATGAATTCATCCTCCCCAGTCGGCGTCTGTATAGCACACTAGCCGTAGCGGGTCAGATCCTTCTTGGCTTCCAAACTCGAGTAGTATGTGTCGGGTCTTCTGTAGATAGCGCATGATGTGCTTGACTGCTTGCGAGTGTTGTGGCCTTGGATTGGCTACAAACCTGCTCACTTGTCCCACAACATAACAAAGATCAAGGGGTGTTCCTACCATGGTATACATGAGACTGGTAATTGCAGACAGGTAAGGAATGTTCTCCATCTCATACTGTTCTGCGTCCGTGCTGGAGCTGATTGAGGGGAAGACTTCATGTCTCTTGTCATGGATGTGCTGATGGGCTTGCCGCCTTCCATGTTCTAGCATTTAAGGACCTCCATGATGTACTTGGTCTGATTCAGCTCGATGGTGCCTATTGCTCGGTTGTAGTGGACGGCTATCTTGAGATAGAATTCGAGCGAACCCCTGTCCTTCATCTTGAGCCTGTTGCTGAGATGTCTCTTTAGCATGTTCATAGCTAGAGCGATGACAAGCAGATGATCAGGTCATCCACGTTGAGTGCAACCAGCGTGAAGCCTTGCTCATCCTCTTGCATATAGACACTGTCAACCTGCGTGAGACGACGGTCTAGAAAAGAGGAACCATTGTGTCGGACCTGGTTTTCTAGACCGTCGCCTCAGGCAGGTTGACAAAGAGTAATGGGCCCATACTAGCTAGTTGTAAGGCACGCTTCTGCGTACTCTCTTGCACTCTCTGTCTTGCAGCGCGCATCAGCTCTATCAGCTCCATGTACTCCATGCAATCCTTCAGCTCCGACGGCGTGTGCTCGCACTTAGCAAAAAAGGGCCAAGGATAAGCTCTACCCTTGGAGGTTCGACCCTTGGGCCCTAACAAGAAAAAGCTCTGCCCTTGGACATACGACCATGGGTCGCTAGTGTACGTTTGTCTTTCTTTGCAGGTGATCAATAGCTAAGGGGTAAGCGACGGGTCTGTGTTGGAACTTGAGGAGAGAGGGAGCCTTGGAGCAGCGAGCATGTGTGATTGGAAGGGCATCACTTGTGCTGAAGAATGGTTGTTCAATCACTCAAAATGATGGAGTACATATAGAGCTAGAGCTTGGGCAAGTCAGCCCTCTCACAAGCCACACCACTTAGCCATGGAGGCTAAGGCTCACACACTAGAGTCCATAATCTCACACAAGGGAGGAAATAAGCCTAGCAATCAGGCTGACCACTCACACACGACCTAGAGAGCTGGAGAATGCTCCCATGGCACACACCTAGTGGTCACATAACCCACAAACGCATGGAGAATCACCATGTGTCCATGGCTAGCACACAAGGATCTCACCTCACCTAAAACGTAAGGAGAGGTACCTTTATCCTAGTCAGTACACTCTGACAAGGCAATCCTAAGACCAAGGACCTTTTTGGATATTTCTCCCATCAGGTCTTGACCCTGGACCTCTTGCCTTTTTCTTTTCTCAGGGTAAGGCATGGAGCCATCACCCATGCCCACCCAGACATCGACGGTCCATGACCCCCGAAACTTCGAAAATTCATATCTCCCAATCCGACTGTTGGACCGGCCTCAAACTTGGACCATAGACATTTTGCCACCTCATCTTTCCAATGGTGAAGTCGGATTGGCGATCGGAGCAGGCATTTGGTACTTTCCTGGAACTTGCTCTTGTGGACCTGAAACTGAGCCAGATGGCTCTTTTCCCAACAATCTCCCACTTTGCCGCAGTTAGAGTGGGCTGAGTCCACATGCCTTCATGTAGAACTGCTGCTTCTCACGGGTCACTGGCTTGGTACAGAAATCAGCGACCTGCTTGCTTGTTGGAGTAAACTCCAGCTTGATAGCACCCTCCTGCACCATGTGCCTGATGAAATGATATGCGATATCAATGTGCTTGGTGCGTGCATGGTGCTCAGGATTCTTGGCGAGTGCGATTGCGCTCTGGTTGTTGACGCGCACAGGAACAAGAACTGCTGCACTCCCACTCATCTCTGCCATGAGATTTTGGAGCCAAACTACTTCCTTGGCTCCAAAGTTGAGAGATACGTACTAAGCTTCTGTGCTCGAGGTCGCAACGACCACCTGCCGCTTGCTGCACCAGCTAATGGCTCCGCCATTCATAAGGAACACATGTCCAGAGATGGACTTGCGGTCCTCAGGGTTTGAAGCCCAATCTGTGTATGTGTAGCCGATGATGCTGTTGTCATTAGCGTTGTAGGTGATGCCAATGTTGATGGTTCTAGTAAGGTAGCGGAAGATCCGCTTCACTGCCTTCTGGTGCTCCGGTCCGGGATTAGCCATGTGCTCGCTCACAGCGCTCACAGCCTGTGCGAGGTCCGGCCTGGTTGCCACCATCAGGTACATGAGACTGCCGACGGCGCTCTGGTACTTCTGCCGCTGAGCTGCATTTGCTTCTCCATTGAAGCTCACGAGGTAGTGCCGCATCTCCAACGGCGTGCCCATGGGTTTTGCCTCTGCCATGCCAAACCGCTGCAAAACATCCTTCATGTAGCGGCTCTGCTGCAGCGAGAGAGAGCGTGACTTGCGGTCACGTGTGATCTAGATACCGTGAAAGTATGATGCCTCCCCGAGATCAGACATCTGGAAGCGCTCCTGCATGGCTTCCTTGAACTCCTGTAGTGCAAACATGTTGTTGGAAAGGAGGAGCATGTCATCCACATAGACAATGATGATGAGGATCTCATGCTCATGCTGCTAGCGATACACGCTGTAGTCACACTCGCTGCGCTCAAACCGCATGCACTGCAACGCCGCATCCAACTTCTGGTTCGAAGCACGCGACGCTTGCTTGAGGCCGTACAGCAACTCTGCAGCTTGCAAACCAGGTGCTCCTGGCCATCCATGACGAACCCCTCCGGCTGCTCCATGTAGATCTCCTCCTCCAAGTCACCATTGAAGAATGCCGTCTTGACATCCATGTGGTGAACCTCAAAGTCCTCAGCTGCTGCATAAGAGAGGAGCGTGCACACAGAGGCAATCTTTGCAACAGGGGCAATAGTTTCTGTGTAGTCGATGCCCTCCTGCTGCGAGTAGCCCTTGGCGACCAGCCTCGCCTTGTACTTTTCTAGGTTACCATCTGCTCCCCGCTTCTTCTTGAAGACCCACTTGCACTTGATCACCTTACGTCCTGGTGGATGCTCAGTCAGCTCCCATGTGTCGTTGTCCAGCTGCGACTGTATCTCCTACTGCACGGCTTGCGCCCAATCTGCTGCATCTGGTGCAGCCATGGCCTCCTTGTATGACGTTGGCTCATCTGAATCTGCTGCAACTGCCACGTTCATCTGTTCTGGTTTCTGCAGCATCGGAAATGGCCGCGCTCACCAGGCTTGTAACGCACCCTAAGAGGGTACCTGCGACCTGGTGCTGGAGCGTTAGCGGGTGGCTGGCGCGGTGCTGCTGGCACAACTGCTGTTGTTGGTGGTGCTACATCTCCCTCCTCCGCTTCCGCCGATGAGGCTGCTGTATCTTCAACATCAGACATGGGAGAGTGGAGTGATTCTCCCACTGTCATAGTAGAAGAAGGATCGGGAGAAACTCGATCAGGAAGAATTTCTGCTCCCACTGTCTAAGCCTACAGGCTCGACTCTGGCACGAACAACCACTCTTCAAGGGATAATGATGATTTCATCCCCATTAAGAACACCGAACGTTGCCTCACGTATGCCAATGGCAACCTTGTTCATGCACAAGGCGAGGGAGATAAGTTGATGAGTATCAACGTGAACGGTGCTGACAAAACACTTGAAGCTAGAGAACATTGTCTTTATGCCATGTTTTAAAACAAACCTCTTGTTAGTGTCCAAAATCACAAACCAACACATGACGATCCTCTTCACACTGGAGGAGGAGAAAGATCCAATGCATAATACAAAGACCGCGCATGCAAGCCGCGAATGACAAAAAAAGACATTGATGAATAAGGAAGATGTTCCTGGAGTGTGAGGACGAGACCTGCGATGCATAGCCGCACCACGTGGATTCGAAGTAGAAGGGGAGAAGAGGATGACATGAGAGGGATGAGACCGCCGGCGTCTAGAAATGCCGTGCACAGTCCCAACTAGAAAAGGCTAGGCAAGTAGTAGCACATCATGCCATCAGTTTTTATTACTATGAACTGGATACTGTGCCAGATCATGTACTTGGTTCCTGACCTTCAAAGAGATTTACCCCTCCTATGTGTACTCTCTACATTCCGCGTCCCTGCCTTGTGTTTCCCATGATGTCATAGCCGCGGACTTGTTGGAACTTGAGGAGAGAGGGAGCCTTGGAGCAGCGATCATGTGTGATTGGAAGGGCATCACTTGTGCTGAAGAATGGTTGTTCATTCACTCAAAATGATGGAGTACATATAGAGCTAGAGCTTGGGCAAGTCAGCCCTCTCACAAGCCATACCACTTAGCCATGGAGGCTAAGGCTCACACACTAGAGCCCATAATCTCACACAAGGGAGGAAATCAGCCTAGCAATCAGGCTGACCACTCACACACGACCTTGAGAGCTAGAGAATGCTCTCATGGCACACTCCTAGTGGTCACATAACCCACAAACCCATGGAGAATCGCCATGTGTCCATGGCTAGCACACAAGGATCTCACCTCACCTAAAAAGGAAGGAGATGTACCCTTATCCTAGTCAGCACACTCTGACAAGGCAATCCTAAGACCAAGGACCTTTTTTGGATATTTCTCCCATCAGGTCTTGACCCTGGACCTCTTGCCTTTTTCTTTTCTCAGGCTAAGGCATGGAGTCA
>SZWC01038271.1:0-13968 GCA_023375785.1 Penium margaritaceum
TAGACAATTTGCCACCTGATCTTTCCAATGGTGAAGTCGGATCGACGATCGGAGTAGGCATCTGGTAGCTTCCTGGAACTTGCTCTTGTGGACCTGAAACTGAGCCGGATGGCTCCTTTCCCAACAAAAATGCACCTTCCCCTCCAAAAAGCCAATGTAGAGTTGCTACTCAAAGTTGGACATGTTGAGCAAGTCACGCACCATTTGCTTTGCTTCAAACTAATGCAAGACGTGCTTGCTACTGTGGTCATACCATGCATGCTAGATCTCGCCATCCCTCACTTGCACTAAATACTGCAAGACTCTGCTCACATGGGATCTTGGTTGTCCCTAGCATGCGGTACATGTATCTTTCCTTTACTGACCTGGCTAGCTCCTGTCCTATTTCCTTGTCAAGGATCTAGCCATAGTTTTTGTTGAAGACAACGCACACACCTAAGTTGGTAAGAGAGGAGACTGGGAGAAGGTTGAAGGCAGTACCAGGTACATATAGCATGCCATGCAACATTCCCACTTCAATACCATGTAAAATCTTCAACCGCATGTCCACGATCTCAATCCCTTCACCATACACCACCTGATCATCACCCAATGCAATCGGTCCAGGAGGAATGGAAAGCAGTTGCCTAAATCACTCCTGGTGGTGCGTCAAGCTCTTGGTGCATCTAGAGTCTTTGTACGACGCTAGATCTGCCTTCTCTATCTCCGACATGTCTGAATTTGCCATGAAGAGGCGGTCGTACACCTCCTTGGCCATGTTCATGTTCCAAAAGAGGCACACATCGGTCTGGTTCTATTGCTGCTCCTGCTGACGCTATTGTGAATACTGTTATAGAGATTATTGCTTTTCCTACTATTGCTGCTGCTCTTTCTGGTCCTTTCTCAACTTGAAGCACTCTTCTAAATAGTGCCCCTCTTTCAGGCAGTAGTAGTTCTCGCTTTTTTTCTTGCCTCTATGCTGTCCACATTACTGCTGCTGCTGGTTGCGTGAATCCATGGCCACAAAAGCTACTCCATTATTACTGCCACCATTGTGCTTTGTTGCATTTTCATGTAGTTCTACCTATATCAAGAACGTTCTGATGAAGTTGAGGTCGCGAGTCAGCTGTCACTCCAGCGTCTTTTGCACCATGTGGTAGCTTGTTCGGAGTCTCCTTAGAAAGAGGAAAATGAAACGCGCCTCTTCCTCTGGTTGTCGACTGCTTTCAAATGTTTTGCTAGCTTGTTAACCTTGTCCAAATACGCCTCCACGCCTTCACTATCCTCCATTTGGAAGGCCATTATCTTCTCCTAAAAAAACATGAGGTTTGCAGAATCCCCGCTCACATAATTCTTACACAAGACATCCTACCCCTTCTTTGCAGTAGCCTTGTCTCGCATATACTTAAGATGGAAACTGGAGATGGTATTAACAAGCAACCTATACGCCTAGTTGTCCTTCTTTTTGTTGACCTCATATGCTCCTTGTCAATAGTTTATATTTTCACACGCTCGCAAAAGTCTAGGCATGCACCTCTCCCTTGAATTAAGTCCCCAAAGTATTGCCTAGATAGACAAGATATGGACTGCTCCTCTGGAGAAGGTTCTTTTTATTTAAAATAGATAATATTGCTAGCAAACACTACCCGAGGCAACACCTTTTGGCTTAGACGTTCCATAGTTAGTCTCTGGAACGAAGGGTCACACAGTCAAATCCCAGTCCTATAACTCATTTTCTTTGTCAACAAAAGGGGGAAAAGAAGGTTCTCAGAGATATCTAAGAGCATTCCAGGGTCCTTCTTGGTGGGTGCCGCCACTCCGCGGTCATAGAGAGCGCCATGTAGACAAGGGGACTTGCTCCAAAGGAGTAGTGCTTGCCTTGTCTACCTGGACCAGACTTAGGGGACTTACTCCAAGGAAGCATTGCATGCCTAGTCCATCTTGTACCTGTCCAAAAGTGAGCTATGGATAAGGGAAACATCAGGTCAACAGAACCTACTAGGTTCTTAGTAGAGTTTTTGTTGACTAGGTATGCCCCTTGTCAAAAGCTTATACTTAGACATGAAGAGGATGGACTAGGCATACACTACTACTACCTTGTAGTAAGTCTGCAAAGTGTGGTCTAGATAGAAAAGGCATGTACTTTGCCTTTGAAGAAAGTCCCATTGGTCTAGACTGGATGGTAAAGCCAGCAAACACTACTTAGTTAAACTCCGTATGGCTTAGACATTCCAGAGTTAGTCTCTGGAGGGAGAGGTAACAACGTCAAATCCTAGCCCACTGACTATAATTCGTTATGACTAAAAAGGAGAAATAATGGTTCTAAAAGATATCTTAGATCATACTAATATCGTGCCTGGTCACTGGCGCCACTTGGCATTAAGGAAGGTTGCCATGTACGTAGGAGGGATGATATAATCTAGATGGCCCCCAAACTAGCTCATCCAAAGAGCCAACGCATGCCTAGGGTAGAGGTTTTCTTTAGGACTATAAGTACCTGTCAATTGCCTGTTATTTATTACAATTGTTACCTTTGAGACTCTCACAGAGTTATCAACCAGAGACGGGCACTAAAGAAACATTGGTTGTGTAAGCCGCAGGAGTTTTCTTTTCGTGCAAAACTGACCATGTGCTAAGGGCACAATACAAAGAAGTATTCCTATGAACTACTCTGATTAGAACTGTGATTTTGAGGGTGACATCTCCTAGTTATGATATTAGGAGAGGAGAGCAAGTGCCATTGTGTCGGCCTTGTTTTCTAGTCCATTGCCTGAGGCCGGTTAACACAAAGTGCAAGCACCCGCTAGCAAGCTACCTGAAGCAACATACGGTTATTTGGATTACATCATCGCCATTGCCTACATGGCGCTTCCTGTGACCACCAAGTAGCGCGAGCGACTAGGAAGGACGTTGGAATGTTCTAAGCTGTCTCTTAAAACCGTCCTGTCCCCCTTTTGGTCACAAAGAAACTTAGTTAATAGGCAGGGATTTGACCCACATACTATGGAACATCTCCAGTTCAAGGAGTTGTCCTAAGTAGTGTTTACTGGCTAGACTATCTAGTTTAGACTATGGTACTTGCTGCAAAGAAGCAATGTATGCCTTTTCTATGTGGACCGGACTTACGGGACTTAGCCCAATGGAGCAGTGCATGCCTAATGTGTCCTGCGCTTGTCCAAATATCAGCTATGGACAAAGGGTATATGAGGTCAACAAACTCTTCCTTGCACCTCTGTCGATTTATGCTTAGATTTGTTCTCTCTGCACTTGTCCTAGACTTAATTTTCATCAGCATGTTGACCATACAGATGCCTCGAATACCTCCAAAACACAATTTGTTGTCAAATTTCTTGGTCATGCAATCTACACGCATCTTCATGGTCTCTACGTATTCCAGATCCACAATCTCCTTTGCGACCAGGTTGAGTGAGTAGTAGTACCTGATGTTGATGTGATTGGTCCACCTTGAGATCACATCATCCTGTGGTATTTTCATGTCGGTCTTGTTGTCCATACGGACCTCCGTTACTTTCGTCTATTGTACTTTCATCTCAATAAGCAAACTGCATAGTCACTAAGTCTCCTTGCATGCTTCTGATAGAGAATGTACTCTATTTGAGCAGTAGAGAGGGAGACAACGTCTTGTTTTTTGTCTTAGAAAAAGGACGGCCATCATATTGCCTTGATCCAACCATCTATTGGACTCGGCACAAAAGCAACAAAAAGGAAACAAGAGGATTGAGAGAGATCCTTATCTCTCTCTCGACCCTCCTGTCTATCCTATATCGCAAGGTAAGGTATGTCTATGGGCAAGGCTTTTTAGGCGTCCCACTGATCCATCCAACCGCAATCCTATTCACTATACTCATCCTATTGGAGCTCTGGAGAGCTGATTGGATCATGGTACTAGAAGCGATATGTTTTGGCAGGTTTTGGACAAACAAGGTGTGTGGTCTAGCAGACAAAGCGAGAGAGCGAGCGTGAGCTCCTCTTTACTCTGAGTGTATTGTCGTGGCAAGGAAACAAGGGTATACAGAAGATATTGTCCTTTCTAAAGATGGATCTTGTGATCACAAATCATTGCGAGGGTATTTTGAATGATGAGAGCCATTACTAAATCGAGAGGTGAGGTCATTCCGTCATCTTGAGACAAATGCCCGAGACAAATCTATGGCCATGAGAAGCTACCGCAGATCCAGACGATCTCATCTGTGGATCGCACCGAGAGCGTTGGGCATCCGCCAACCTTGGGCTGCCGATGATCGGAGATCATCGAGCGGCATCCAAAAGATCTTGTGATTGCAAACTGGAAGAATCAAGGATACTGGACTGCGTCAACACTTGTACTTTTCCGCTCTTAGCTAGTACAGACAGATAAGTAGTCGTAGGTTTGTATTTGCTATTATTTCATCTGTGTGAGATCATTTTGAACAAGCTCAGTACTATTGAACAGATTGTGAGACGAGTCGTGTAACTGTGCCTTGAGCTCATAATCTTGACTCGCATAGTCAATGATAATAGTGAGGCAAGAGTGCCAATGTTTGTAAAAGTGGTAACACGTGCCTGAGAGGTCATCACCAATAATTTAGTAAATCATGGAAGAGCAGATCTATGAGGATACTACAACTGAAGATTCTTAAAGGTTTTATTATGTAAATTTTCAACATTTGGTATCAGAGCAGGTGGTATCTTCAGATCTACGCAATTATTGCAGCAACAATCAACAATGGAGATCACTTTAAACTGGCGCCGTTTGACGGCGATGACTATCCTACCTTGGTATTCAACACGGAGATGATCTTTCTAAGGAAGGGCCTATGGGGAGTTGTCTGCGACCATCCCACTGACACCCTACTTGCAAGAGCATGACATGAAGAACAAGTCACCTGGAAGCGGCACTCTAACCAGGCCTTTTCAATTGTGGCACTGAATCTAACAGAACGACTCAAGTTTATCATCAAAGAAAACAATCCAACCAACTGTCCAAGGAAGTCTTGGAAGGCTCTGAAGAATCACTATGAAAGAACGAGCAAAGCCACTTGACAGAGTTTCACTCTCAACAAATGGAAGAAGGAAGACGTTTGGAGGATCACGTGTCCCATCTTAAACATCTAGCCAGCCGCATTTCATGAATGGGACGAGTGATCTCTGAAAGAGTCCTAGTAGTGACTTTTTTTGTAGACTACTTGCCAGATTCAAAGACACCATCAACCGACTTCAGACTTTTCAGAAACAATGGAAGACCTTTGATGCTCAACTTGCTGAACTCAGAACAACCCTGTAGCAAGCCATTGATGCAGAAGGAAGAGCCGCCGGTAGGGCACCTGGTGTTGTCGCTGGAGTGGTACCACCACCAGCAAAAACAGCACCACCAGGAAGTCAACCATACTCTTTGACTCCGGAGAAGGCTGTCGAAGAACCAATGATGGTTGAAGAACAATTTCTCAAGGACAATGGAGGTGAAATTGGCCTTGTGACCAAATACCAAGGACAAAGGACAAAGAAGTTTGGAACCTATGGTAACGGCAGTCAATGCTCTCTTACGCATTTCAACACAAGATCAACCAACCCCTCACTCACCACAGGGTTTTGTTCCACCAAATGATTGAGTGTGTTGGACATGCAAGTAAAAAGGGCACATTGCTGTGGACTGCCCTAAATGACGTCCAAATATTGCTCGTCATTATGGTTCTTGACGACCACATCAAGTAATGCTGCCGACTTACATGTCTACCATGGCCGCCATTCTTATAGGGTCTTCAAAAGCATACAAATTATCAGACAAAGAGGAGAACTTTCAGTTGAATCTTTTGTCTGAAGGACCAATTTTGCCAAACAAAGACATGTTTTCCACACAACCAGAGCATTCAACCTATGGCTCAGCATGAAAAGATGAAGCACATCACACAGTGGCAAAAGAAGAGTTGGTGACTAAAGAATTGGCCATGTGCTCCATCGAAGTGCTCTTCTTGTGGCTACTGGCATCTTGGCATGGATCATGGACTCTGGTCGAACAAAACACATGACCTGCAAAAAGGACTGGTTTATCAACTTCAAACGCTTACTGACACCACGAGACGTCTGCGTTGGTGATGGGGGAACTATACCTATCTACGGGCAAGGGACAGTCAAGGTTGGCATTAAGTGCAATGATAAACTGATAATAACGACATTCGAAGATGTACTCTTTGTCCCAGACCTTGTTGCAAATCTTCTTTCAGTTACCAAGCTCAACAAAAAAGGTTTCAAAGTTGTGTCCGACACTGACAAGAACTGGAAGGTCTACAACCAGACATTTCAACTGGCAGTGGTAGCCATTCGAATGGGAAACCTGACCATGCTTGACACGAGCAAACCCTTAAGACACTCCTAAATGAAAGAGATGACTTTTGTGGCTTCTTCACCCACACTGACAAAGATAACTTCTTTGTCAACCACGACAGAACTTTAGCACAAGCGGCTTGCACACGTGAGCTATTCAACTCTAACCAAAATGGCTACAGATTCAATCAATCATGATCTTTCGGACAGTCTACTACAAGACAGAGAAGCACCCATGTACATAGGCTGTATCACAGGCAAACAACATCGAGCTTCTTTCCGGGCCCTCCCGTCACATGGAACCCATGAGTGCCTAGAATTTGTGCACATGGATCTTTGCTATATCAAGGAAGGCTCTCTCTCAAACAAGCACTATTTTCTTGTCATTTTGGATGACTACACACATATGGTCTGGACCCGGATCCTCCGCTTAAAATCTGATGCTATTATATTAATTAAAACTTGGATTCAATAGGTTGAAAATGAGACCAGCCTAACAGTCAAGAAAATCTGCACTCACCTAGCCAATGCCCTGACGAGTACGGAAGACCTCTTTATGAGGCGCGTGTTGGAGAGATATACGTGAGGGCAGTCATTACCAGAGCACCAGAGTCCCCATTGTCAGGGAGCTCCCTCCATTGACCTTGGAACCATGACCAATGGCTCGTGATGTGAGGTGAAGAGGCAGGCGAGAGCCGAATGACGTTACTATGGTAAACCCATCATGGAATCTCAGCCGCCGAACAGGCCGACGCCGAATTGGACCCCACTGAGCGGATGAAATAGTCACCAAGATAGCAGCTTCCGGAAGGGAGCCTGGTGGGAGGGATTTTCTGCCTGGACCATCTTAAAAACCAAAATGAAGTAAAATTGTACACTGACAACGGGACTGAGTTTATCGATCAAAACCTCAAAGCCTACTACGATGAGGGATGCATTCAACATAAAACCACGGTGCCATATACTCCACAACACCATGGCAAAGTACAAAGGATGAATCAGAATCTTCTCAAAAGAGTTCCGACCATGTTCTACACAGCTGGCCTCTCATCTGCTTTCTTGGCTGAAGCTCTTCACACTACAGCATATATCACAAATCGTCTTCCCACCGCAAAGTTTCCTACAGGTGTATCAACACCCTAAAAAGCATGGACCAGCAACAAACCCTATCTGGGACACATCCGTATATTTGGATGTACAGTACACGCCTGGGTCTGGCCAGAAGGACGCTCCAAGCATGATGAACACTCAAAAGTCTGCATCCTCCTTGGGTATGAGACACTCGACATCTACCGACTTTGGGACCCAGACTCCAAAGGTGTGATTTGGAGCAGAAAATCCATCTTTGATGAAAGCTTCTTCAATCGAGCACGTGATGCAACACCACCAGTAGTCACGCAGATGCCGATGACGATGATCGGATATGACGTGGCCACTAAGGCGTATCGCCCCTACAAGAGAGATAATGGCTACATCATCTCCCAAGGATGTCATTTTCAACAAGAACAACGTGATGAGCACCAATATTGTTATTGAAGAAGTACAAGAACCAGTACCTAACAAGGCAATAGGAAAAGATAACCTCACTAACCCTATCTATCATAACGCTTCTTCTACTATGACAATGGGAGAATCACTTTACTTTTCCATGTCTGATGTAGTAGATAGAGCGGCCTCATCTATAGAAGCAGACAAAGGAGATGCAGAAGAACCAGCAACAAAAATTCTCCCTCCAGTCTCATCTTAGCCGTCCACTAATACTACAAGACCAGGTCCCAGGTACCATGTTAGGATAGTATGCGCTACAAGTCTGGTATCCGCCGCCAATTCTGGATGCTACAAAAACTAGAACAGATGATATTCGTCGTTGCATCAGATTATGATGAGCAAGCGTCTTACAAGGAGGCCATAGCTGTACAAGATGTAGCAGATTGGGCACAAGTTGTACCGTAGGAGATACAATCGCAACTTAATAATGGCACATTGAAGCTGACAGAGCATCCACCTGGGTGCAAGATGTTGACTTGATATGCTCCTTGTCCTTAGGTGATGTTTAGGCAGGCACAAGACAACCTAGGCATGCACTGCTTCCTTGGCGTAAGTTCCCTAAGTGTGGTCCAGATAGAGAAGGCATGCACTGCTCCTTTGGAGCAAGTTTGCTTGGTCTAAACTGGATGGTATAGCTAGGAGACACTACCTACGACAACTCCTTGTGGCTAGACGTTCCAGAGTTAGTCTATGGAGCATGTGGTCACTTAATAACCAAAAGGGGGACACAAAGGTTCTAAGAGACATCCTCGAATATTCCAAGGTCATTCTTGGTGGGTGGCGTCATTTGGCAGTCACTAGACGCACCATATAGGCAAGGGGGATGATGTTATCCAAATTTTCCCCAAACTGGCTCACCCAAGGAGCCAGTATGCGCATAGGCTAGAGGCTCGCTTTAGGACTAAAAGAACGTATCAGTTGTTGGAACTTGAGGAGAGAGGGAGCCTTGGAGCAGCGAGCATGTGTGATTGGAAGGGCATCACTTGTGCTGAAGAATGGTTGTTCAATTACTCAAAATGATGGAGTACATATAGAGCTAGAGCTTGGGCAAGTCAGCCCTCTCACAAGCCACACCACTTAGCCATGGAGGTTAAGGCTCACACACTAGAGTCCATAATCTCACACAAGGGAGGAAATCAGCCTAGCAATCAGGCTGACCACTCACACACGACCTTGAGAGCTACAGAATGCTCTCATAGCACACTCCTAGTGGTCACATAACCCACAAACCCATGGAGAATCGCCATGTGCCCATGGCCAGCACACAAGGATCTCACCTCACCTAAAAAGTTAGGAGAGGTACCTTTATCCTAGTCAACACACTCTCACAAGGCAATCCTAAGACCAAGGACCTTTTTGGATATTTCTCCCATCAGGTCTTGACCCTGGACCTCTTGCCTTTTTCTTTTCTCAGGCTAAGGCATGGAGTCATCACCCATGCCCACCCAGACATCGACGCTCCATGACCCCCAAAACTTTGAAAATTCATATCTCCCAATCCGACGGTTGGATCGGCCTCAAACTTGGACCGTAGACATTTTTCCACCTGATCTTTCCAATGGTGAAGTCGGATCAGCAATCGGAGCAGGCATCTGGTACTTTCCTGGAACTTGCTCCTGTGGACCTGAAACTGAGCCAGATGGCTCCTTTCCCAACAATCTCCCACTTTGCCGCAGTCAGAGTGGGCTGAGTCCACATGCCTTCATGCAGANAAATCAGCGACCTGCTTGCTGGTTGGAGTAAACTCCAGCTTGATAGCACCCTCCTGCACCATGTGCCAGATGAAATGATATGCGATGTCAATGTGCTTGGTGCGTGCATGGTGCTCAGGATTCTTGGCGAGTGCGATTGCGCTTTGGTTGTCGACGCGCACAGGAACTGGAACTGCTGCACTCCCACTCATCTCTGCCATGAGACGGAGCCAAACTGCTTCCTTGGCTCCAAAGCTGAGAGATACGTACTCAGCTTCTGTACTCGAGGTGGCCACGACCACCTGCCGCTTGCTGCACCAGCTGATGGCCCCACCATTCATGAGGAACACATGTCCAGAGATGGACTTGCGGTCCTCAAGGTTTGAAGCCCAATCTGCGTCTGTGTAGCCGATGATACTGTTGTCATTGCCCTTGTAGGTGATGCCGATGTTGATGGTTCCAGCAAGGTAGCGGAAGATCCGCTTCACTGCCTTCTGGTGCTCCGGTCCGGGATTAGCCATATACTGGCTCACAGCGCTCACAACCTATGCGAGGTCCGGCCTGGTTGCCACCATCAGGTACATGAGACTGCCGACGACGCTCTGGTACTTCTGCCACTCAGTTGCATTTGCTTCTCCATTGAAGCTCACGAGGTACTGCCGCGTCTCTAGTGGCGTGCCGATGGATTTTGCTTTCTGCCATGCCGAACCGCTGCAAAACATCCTTGATGTATCGGCTTTGCTGCAACAAAAGAGTGCGTGACTTGCGGTCACGCGTGATCTCGATACCGAGGAAGTATGATGCCTCCCCGAGATCAGACATTTGGAAGCGCTCCTACATGGCTTCCTTGAATTCCTGCAGTGCAGACATGCTGTTGGAAAGGAGGAGCATGTCATCCTCATAGACAATGATGATGAGGATCTCATGCTCATGCTGCCAGTGATACACGCTGTAGTCACACTCGCTGCGCTCAAACCCCATGTACTGCAATGCCGCATCCAATTCCTGGTTCCAAGCACGCGCCGCTTGCTTGAGGCCGTACAGCGACTTCTGCAGCTTGCAGACCAGGTGCTCCTGGCCATCCACGAGGAACCCCTCCGGCTGCTCCATGTAGATCTCCTCCTCCAAGTCACCATTCAAGAATTTCGTCTTGACATCCATGGGGTAAACCTCAAAGTCTTCAGCTGCTGCATAAGAGAGGAGCGTACCCACAGAGGCAAAGTTTGCAACAGGGGCAAAAGTTTCTGTGTAGTCGATGCCCTCCTATTGCGAGTAGCCCTTGGCGACCTGCCTCGCCTTGTACTTTTCCAGGTTACCATCTGCTCCCCGTTTCTTCTTGAACACCCACTTGCACTTGATCACCTTACGTCCTGGTGGACGCTCAGTCAGCTCTCATGTGCCGTTGTCCAACTGCGATTGTATCTCCTGCTGCATGGCTTGCGCCCAATCTGCTGCATCCGGTGCAGCCATGGCCTCCTTGTATGATGTTGGCTCATCTGAATCTGCTGCAACTGTGACGTTCATCTGCTCTGGTTTCTGCAGCATCCATAAATGGCCGCGCTCACCAGGCTTGTAACGCACCCTAAGAGGGTACCTGCGACCTGGTGCTGGAGCGTTAGCGGGTGGCTGGCGTGGTGCTGCTGGCACAACTACTGCTACTAGTGGTGCTACATCTCCCTCCTCTGCTTCTGCCGATGAGGCTACTGTATCTGCAACATCAGACATGGGAGAGTAGAGTGATTCTCCCACTGTCAGAGTAGAGGAAGGATCGGGAGAAACTGGGTCAGGAAGAATTTCTTCTCCCACTGTCTCGTCAGCTGCTGGTTCTGCTGCCTCTTCACACACGATGTTGGTGCCGATGACGTTACTCTCATTAAAGACGACATCTCTGGAGATGATGACGTGGCCTGTATCCCTCTCGTAGAGGCGATACGCCTTACTTGCCACGTCGTAGCCAATCATCAGCATCTGTGCACTCTTCGCATCCCACTTTTCCCGCTTCTCTTTTGGCACGTGCATGTGCGCCAAGCTGCCAAACGCGTGAAGATGACCTACGCTTGGCTTCTTGCCGAACCACGCCTCGTACGACGTCATCTATTCCAGTGCCTTAGTTGGACTGGGTTCTTGATGTAGACCGCAGTGCTCATGGCTTCAGCCCAGAAGTCGTAGGTCAGCCGAGCCGCGTGCAGCATGGAGCTCGCCGACTCCACAATGGTACGGTTGGCGCGTTCTGCTACCTCGTTCTGCTGCAGTGAGTACGGTGCGGTACGCTGCGCTTTGATGCCAGCTGCTGCGAGGTAGTCCTGGAACTCCTTGCTTAGGTATTCTCCACCGCGATCGCTGCGCAGCGCCTTGATCTTCTTGTTGGAAATGGAGGAGAGAGGGAGCCTTGTAGCAGCGAGCATGTGTGATTGGAAGGGCATCACTTGTGCTGAAGAATGGTTGTTCAATCACTCAAAATGAGGGAGTACATTTAGAGCTAGAGCTTGGACAAGTCAGCCCTCTCACAAGCCATACCACTTAGCCATGGAGGCTAAGGCTCACACACTAGAATCCATAATCTCACACAAGGGAGGAAATCAGCCTAGCAATCAGACTGACCACTCACACACGACCTAGAGAGCTAGAGAATGCTCTCATGGCACACTCCTAGTGGTCACATAACCCACAAACCCATGGAGAATCACCATGTGTCCATGGCTAGCACACAAGGATCTCACCTCACCTAAAAAGTAAGGAGAGGTACCTTTATCCTAGTCAGCACACTCTGACAAGGCAATCCTAAGACCAAGGACCTTTTTGGATATTTCTCCCATCAGGTCTTGACCCTGGACCTCTTGCCTTTTTCTTTTTTCGGGCTAAGGCATGGAGCCATCACCCATGCCCACTCACACATCGACGGTCCATGACCCCCGAAACTTCGAAAATTCATATCTCCCAATCCGACCGTTGGATCGGCCTCAAACTCGTACTTTCCTGGAACTTGCTCCTATGGACCTGAAATGGAGCCGGATGGCTCCTTTTCCAACAATCTCCCACTTAGCCGCAGTCAGAGTGGGCTGAGTCCACATGCCTTCATGCAGAACTGCTGCTTCTCACGGGTCACTGGCTTGGTGCAGAAATTAGCAACCTGCTTGCTCGTTGGAGTAAACTCCAGCTTGATAGCACCCTCCTGCACCATGTGCCTGATGAAGTGATATGCGATGTCAATGTGCTTGGTGCACGCACCAAGATGGTGCTCAGGATTCTTGGCGAGTGCGATTGCGCTCTGGTTGTCGACGCGCACAGGAACTCGAACTGCTGCACTCCCACTCATCTCTGCCATGAGACGTTGGAGCCAAACTGCTTCCTTGGCTCCAAAGCTGAGAGATACGTTCTCAGCTTCTGTACTCGAGGTGGCCACGACCACCTGCCGCTTGCTGCACCAGCTGATAGCTCCACCATTCATCAGGAACACATGTCCAGAGATGGACTTGCGGTCCTCTGGGTTTGAAGCCCAATCTGCGTCTGTGTAGCCGATGATGCTGTTGTCATTGCCGTTGTAGGTGATGCCAATGTTGATGGTTCCAGCAAGGTAGCGGAAGATCTGCTTCACTGCCTTCTGGTGCTCCGGTCCGGGATTANACGGCGCTCTGGTACTTCTGTCGCTCAGCTGCATTTGCTTCTCCATTGAAGCTCACGAGGTACTGCCGCATCTCCAGCGGCGTGCCGATGGGTTTTGCATCTGCCATGCCGAACCGTTGCAAAACATCCTTGATGTAGCGGCTCTACTGCAGCGAGAGAGAGCGTGACTTGCGGTCACGCACGATCTGGATACCAAGGAAGTATGATGCCTCCCCGAGATCAGACATCTGGAAGCGCTCCTGCATGGCTTCCTTGAACTCCTGCAGTGCAGACATGCTGTTTGAAAGGAGGAGCATGTCATCCACATAGAGAATGATGATGTGGATCTCATGCTCATACTGCCAGCGATACACGTTGTAGTCACACTCATTGCGCTCTAACCCCATGCACTGCAACGCCGCATCCAACTTCTGGTTCCAAGCACGCGACGCTTGCTTGAGGCCGTACAGCGACTTCTGCAGCTTGCAGACCAGGTACTCCTGGCCATCCATGACGAACCCCTCCGGCTGCTCCATGTAGATCTCCTCCTCCAAGTCACCATTCAAGAATGCCGTCTTGACATCCATGTGGTGAACCTCGAAGTCCTCAGTGGTGGAAAGGGAGCCATCCGGCTCAATTTCATGTCCACAGGAGCAAGTTCCTGGAAAGTACCAGATGCCTGCTCCGATCGCCAATCCAACTTCACCATTGGAAAGATCATGTGGCAAAATGTCTACGGTCCAAGTTTAAGGCCGATCCAACGGTCGGATTGGGAGATATGAATTTTCGAAGTTTCGGGGGTCATGGACCGTCGATGTCTGGGTGG
>SZWC01038276.1:0-13962 GCA_023375785.1 Penium margaritaceum
CCCCCCCCCCCCCCCCCGCCCTCCCAGAAAAATGTAAGTTTTATGACACAAGTATACAAGACAGTGTATGTCTGGGGACTTCCAATTTGTACATGATTTTTCCTAATCAGGAGATATGTCATTGAAAAAAATATGTAATACACTTTTTTACACTCAGACACGCGCATAACATGCACTGTCACATACAATCCCCATTTGTATTCTAGAAATTTAGGGGAGGAGTAGAGAGAATGAAAGTGTGTTTGAGGAAACCGAGTATTAATTTCATAATGTCTACCAAACACACCCTCTCATACACTTACCCAACTGATATTTAATTTTGATTATTGAAAAAAAAAATCAAATTATGTGATAATTCATTTTGTTGAACTTTTGTTTTTCTAAAAAACGTTATTTTGGTGGCAATTTAACTTTCGTTGAGCTAAAAGACGTGCTCCTTAAATTTGACCAAGAACGGGCTCAAATCCGTTTACGTCGTCTGACTGGCGTGAGTGGCCGTACCCACCGGCCATTCGCGTCGTCCAACTGGCACGAATGTCATTATTCACAATGGAACTGATGTGTCAGGTTGAACTGACAGCTCTGACACTGCCATTCCATTATGCATTTCCGGTCCGCGAGCCGGATCTTCACTGCAATAACGAATAATTTACTTGTGGATTTGCAAACAAGACAGGAGGAAACACCTGGCACACTTAACGTTCAAAAAAGAGTTATTTTCAAGAGCCAACGGAATTGACCTTGTTATGGTGATACGCAAACATTCAACGAAGAAACATTCTTGTTGTAAAGAGTGACTGAAAAAATATTTATCATCAAAATTAAAGATCAGTAGGGTACCATATACGATTTCTTTGTGAGTGAGTGGGGGAAGAGGGGGCTTGCAAAAATTTGTACATCTCATACAAAGTGTTGCTATTTTCAGATGCGTTAATTTGCCCCTAGGTCATTTCCTAGATGCATAACATGCCGTTTTATTTTCCACCAAAACTGGAAGAATGTGCATGCCTCATGCTCAACTTGAACAGACTTACAATAGGCCCTATGGCATGAATCTCTTCTTAGATCAATTTTTTCTCACTTTTTTCTCATAAAGTAACTCATGATTTCCAAGGCCATGTATATTCATGCACACGTGAGTACAACAGCGCTCATATGCACTCTGCCTTCCCATAAAGTACTTGTCTCCAGTTAAAAATACACACTTTGTGTATTGTACAAAAAGCACATGATTAACCATGACTTGAAAAAAAAAACACACATTTGAAGATCTTCATGCATTGTTCATGATTTACAATTTTGATAAAAACATACTAGGATGTGTAACTCAATTTTTCCACTGGTACATTCATTTTGCAAGTGTTCATGTGTAACTCTAAAATCTTCATTTGTTTCAGCCAATAACCTCCTATTTTAGTTAGTGAGCGAACAAGAAATTTTGTTGTGAATTAATGGCTCACAAATAAGCAGTAGGGCTAGAACATATGGACTAGAAGTAGAAACATGAGTGAAGAAGAGGAGGCTCCTCTTTTTTTCATATTCCCCATCCCACCAAATGCATTAATTGTGTTGAGAAGTGAGGAAGGATTCCTGTTATTCATTGATTTTCATATCCCGGGATATGTGTATTTTAATTATCAATCAAATCTATTATGCTTGAAACTCTCCTGGCAGCAGTTCACACGTTAGAAAATCTGTTAATATGTCTAAGCATGTGTCAACGATGTACAATTGTTCTAGAATTCGATACAAAACCTACAGCCATAGATCTACTCAACCTTTGATGAAGGAATATACATCATCTACACATTAATGAACATGTTGATGTCCTTTCTATAGCCTTGAAGTATCATTGATTGATTTTCATCCCTATAACTACAATGAATTTTGTCACCACGCATATCAATTCCTGAGTTTAGGGTAACCAAGGTCATTTCACAATAGCATCCATGCAGCAAACTAGGTCAAAGTAACTGTCAACTGATTGCACCAACCTGGCACAAGAAGATCCAAAGCAACTGGAACTTGAGAGATTTTAGGATTGATGGATATGAGGGTGTCATAAAGTGACAGAAATTGGTTTCTTGATAGAAATCATCTGGCATTGTAGTTGCATGGAAGGTGTTTTATAGGTTCCAACACACTTTACAGACCTTAATTTTGAGTCCATCATCTGAGTGTGATATGTGTTTCCAAATTTTGGAGATGATAGGTCGGATTCAAGTGACAGCCTGAGCACTTTCAGCACAAAAGGCAGCCAGAATTATTGACCAGGACAGCTGAGGACGGCCTTCAAGGAGAAAAGACGGCTAGAGGGCCTCCAGGAATATTCTTCATATTCTCCTTCACAGAAGAAGGATTCGAAGAATATTGGTCGTGAAGGGTGTGGGAGACATAATTCGCATGCATGACAATGTGACTGCCGCTCATCCCACTAGGCTAGGACTGTGCTAGAGGATCAACTTTGACAGAGTGTATCTTAATTCTCCCTTGGTCAAATGAGGCGTATGATTCCTTCCTAGAAAACTGCGATGATTACCTTTCTCATTGAAGAGTCCATTTTGACATTTGTGTTCTCTGCAAACCTACATTTACTTTCGTATGTCTGTGCAACCTGCAACTCCCTCTCACAAACAGTTGGTCCTGCCTAGGCGGCTCTTGGTGAGCCTCATCACCTCCCTGAGGGCTGCCCCATTTTCCGTCAGTGGTATCTGAGTTAGGACAAGGTTCTCCCTTATCCTTAATTTACTCCTTGCACCCTGTTGTGTGAGAGAGTCGTTTGTGGACTGAATGTTTTACTATTATGGAAAAATCTGCTTATGCGGTCCCATGCCATCTCTGTCCTTGTCTGGCAAGTTTCACTTTGTCATGTTCATTGATGACAAGTCAAGGAAGACATGGGTCTTCTTCTTTGCTGGAAATGCTTTCAAGGTGTGGATTACTGCTGCATACACTGAGAGTGGCAGGCAGTTGAAGGTGCTTTGTACCAATGGTGGAGGAGAGTACCTCTCCAACGAGCTCTACAAACTTCCTCAAGCATTGTAGGATCAGGCACAAGCCACCCCACCTGGAACACCGTAGCTGAACAATATAGCTGAACGTACAAACCGCACGCTCATGGAGTATGTTTGTAGAATGCTTCAAGACATGGAGCTCCCACCAACCTTTTGGATGGAAGCGGTCAACGCTGCTGTGTACTCGAAAAACCAGAGTTTCACGCACGCCGTGCCACTGATGACACCGGAGGAGGTGTGGATGGGATGCAATCCAACAGTGATACACCTGAAAGTCTTCGGATGTGGTGCATTTGTGCACGTGCCTATTGGCAGCCGTAACAAGCTGGACGCAAAGTCGGTGAAGCCGGCCTTCCTCGGCTACGACACCATGGGATACTGTCCATACAACCTTACTACACGTAAGATCATCCGCAGCCATGATGTGTTCTTTTAAGAGGACATGAAAGGGGTGGACTTGGAGCACTATGTCTACATTTCCACTTGCTCCCGCACTTTTACCATAGGTGGGAGAAGAACCGGTAGCAAAAGAGGACTGTGCGGAAGATGGTGGTGATAGCGGTAATGAAAAGGAGGTGGACGGAGCTGATAAGGAGAAGGAGCCAGCAACCGAATTGGACAAGGAGGAGCAGCAAAACAATGTATAGTAACTGCCACAAAGTTCTGCATGCCTCAACAAAGGCGTGTAGGACAGTGGGGAGCAGCTACGGCGGTCCGAGAGGCTCACAAAGAAGCAGACATAGCAAGGGGAGCAGCTGAACCTGTGCACCGCTCCACCACCAATGGAGTCCTCATACCTTGAGCTTCTCATTCTCACCATCACCGATGATCCAGCCCCCTTCACTGAAGCCATGCGCAGGACAAAGGCAACAGATTGGCGTGCCATAGTAGAAAAGGAGTATTGTGTCCTCATGAAGAATGGCACCAGGACCCTCAAAGAAGCTCCACGTGGCATCCAAGTGATTGGGTGCCGGTGGATCTTCAGGCGCAAGTGTGGTACGCATGGTAAGATGCTCAGGTACAAAGCATGGCTAGTCGTAAAATGGTATCCA
Organism: Penium margaritaceum; assembly: GCA_023375785.1. Lineage (NCBI taxonomy): Eukaryota > Viridiplantae > Streptophyta > Zygnematophyceae > Desmidiales > Peniaceae > Penium > Penium margaritaceum. The sequence goes on from SZWC01038276.1 coordinate 4,067, forward strand.
CAGACTAAGGGTGTGGATTACAATGAGACATTTGTACCTGTTACAAAGTTCCCATCCATCCGAGCAATTCGTGCTCTTGCTACTGCTATGGACTGGGAAGGTGCACGTGTGTATTTCTGAATGGTGATCTCAAGGAGGATTTTTACATGGAGCAGCCGGAGGGATATATGGTGGAGCGATAGGAGGATTTGTTGTGCAAGCTTGTGAAGGCCCTCTACGGCCTGAAGCAAGCATAGCGAGCATGGTACCACAAGATTGATGAGCAACTGGTTGGCCTTGGTTTTAAGCGCAGCGAAGCTGGCCATGCAGTTTATGGATGCACACAAGAGGCAAGCCAAGCAATCATCTTGCTCTACGTTGATGATATGCTCATTGCCTATAACTCCAAGACTCTTTGGAAGATGTGAAGGAGTCCCTTGCCGCCAGAAAGAAATGGCAGAACTCAGCTACTACCTTGACCTTCAGGTCAAACGTGACCGACAGCAGCAAAATTCCGAGTTGTCTTAGAGCACGTACATGAGTGACATCGTCAAGTGCTTCAACATGGCAGGAGTGCGCAAAGCCACAACACCACTGACAGTGGGAGCGAAATTGAGTATGATGCAGACTCGCCGCGGCATGCAATAGAGCAATCGTATAGAAGCAGTGTTATACCAAGCAGCAGTTGGGAGTCTCATGTACGCAATAGTCGGCACGGGCCTCAACATCAGCCAAGCAGTAGGAGTTCTTAGCCAGTTCTACGCAAATCTGAACGTGCCGCATTGGGAGGCGATCAAGCACATCCTGCACTACCTCGACGGAAGCAGCAGACTTTGTCTCACCTTCAACGGAAGCAACAGCCCCATCCTCACCGGCAACAGAGACGCTGATTAGGGTGATGACCTGGACACAAAGAGGCTGACCAGTGGGTTCTTGTTTGTGCTTGGGAGAGGTACAATCAGTTGGAGGAGCAAGAAACAAGAGTGTATCGTCCTCTCCTCCACCAAAGCAGAGTACATCACCCTGAGTGAAGTAGCAAAGGAATCTGTGTGGCTGCGTGAGCTACTGGCAAGCCTTGGACAGCAGCAGAACGCAGCAACCACCATCTACTGTGAGAACATGAGCACCATTGCTCTGACCAAGAACACAGAGTTTCACGCCCGCACCAAGCACATCGACCTGCGGTGCCACTTCATCCGTGAGCTTGTGGCAAAGCAGGTGGTGCTGATCAAGGTCATCCCTTAAAGCATGATGTTGGAAGACTTCAGGAACAAGCCACTGGCAGTGCACTGCTTTCAGCAGTTGAGGGAACAGTGGGGACTAGCGTGAAATTTATCCTCGTAAAGTGGGAGAATGATGTACATGAGGATGTCAGAAAGTGACAAAAATTGGTTGCAGTTGCATGGAAGGTGTTTTACAGGTTCTAGCGCTCTCTAAGGAACTCAATTTGGAGTCCGTTTGAGTGATAGATGTACTTCCAAAGTTTGGAGATGATAGGTGAGGTGCAAGTGACGACCTGAGCACTCTCAGCACAAAAGGCGGCCAGAATTATTGACCAGGACAGCTGAGAGCAGACTTCAAGGAGAAAAGAAGGCTAGTGGACCTTCAGGAGACTTCAAGGAAGGAGCATCCGAATATTATTGGCCATGCATGTCGTGGGAGACATAATTCTCATGCATGAAATTGTGACTGCCGCTCACCCCGCTAGGCTAGGAGTATGCTAGAGGATCAACTTTGGCAAAGAATATCTCAGTGCTTCCTTGGCCAAATGAGGCATATAGGGGCTGGTTAGAAAGCTGTTATGACGTTATTTCAAATTCAATATTACATCAAAAGATCCACGCTCTCTGAAAACCTACAGTCGCCTCCATAATCTCTGTCTGTGCAACCTGCAACTCCCGCTCACAAACAGTTGGTCCTGCCTAAGCAGCTCTTGGTGAGCCTGATCACCTCCCTGAGGGCTGCCCCAGTTTTCATCAAGGATATCATTATTCAAACGTCAAAATTTCTCATGAAGAAGGTTTGGGATTGCCTACATCCATATTCTTCCATTAAAAATGAAAATCTACGTTGTTGAGAAATATGTTTGGTACTTCTGAGATGATGGTGATGGAATTGTGAGTAACTGATTTTGGTTACTGGAACATGTGACAATAACTGTTGTTATATTTTCCATCTTGCCTCCAACAATCAGCAAGCTTTATCAATGTTTGATAATCTAAATTCTGGTCCTTAAATGTCAAACCCATTGATAAGAGATGAATTTTGTCCAATCTAGGGTCTCCCCAGGATCTTAGATGTCTCTGGAAGAATTATTCGAAGCTCGTTGATCAATCAAAGATTACACAAAGACTAATTCTGATCATCAAATAATTGGTCAGTCACTCTGATCTTGACTGAGAACTCACTACATTATTCAAAAGGTTACACAACGATTATAGGTACATGGCTCGTCTCTTTCTCTTTCCAGCAGTATGCTAAACTTAGAAAATGGTGCACTGCGGAGGAAGAAATTGACAGGTAAAGTTTTCTGCATACTATACTAGTCTGAGCACTAAGTATAAATTGCCTGGAAACTTCCTAGCTTTGCTGCCGCTGACATGGCCATGATATCCAGTCAGCTAATGCATTAAAACACAAGGACCAAGTATTTGACTGGGAGGGACGTGCATACTCTCATGAATGTCAAAAGCTGAATGTACAAATAGAGACTGGAAAATGACAAGAACACAGGATAAATAGCTGTCATGGCGCACAAGGGGTGACGCACACGGCAAGGTCAGTTTATCCCAAACCCAGCCCAAAAGCATTATTCTGGCCACACCGTACTGATTCTTACTTTCACTCAAATTCTCAATTGGAATTTAGTGGTACCAACTTTCACCCAAAAACAGGTCGTCTTCAATTTTGGGCATGGTCTCCTATCCCCTTTCATAAAATTAGGAGGAGAACTGATTTTCACCCATCGTTTACGTCCTTGAGGTTGTACGTTTTCGTGTCCCACCTTTTGAGCCCGAACAACAAGCAACTGTCGTGCTGCTGCTGAGTCGGTTATGCCAAAAGAAACGAACCTTGCACGTCTATGGGCGTGGTGACCACTTTCGAGGTAGTGAATGAGTCATTGAACCGGAATCCTAAGAAGGCATTTAATGGAAACACAAGAGGCGGAATACATTTTTCCAGCTTGAATTTCAAAGGTGTTCCTCCCATACAGTGGAAAGTTATTTAGGGCACACATGGGCGAATTGAAATAATTATTTTGAGCGAAAGTCAAAGTCAGTATGGTAGCTTAGTCCACAGGCATCTGAAAGCCAAACCCTCTGAACACATGGATGCGGTGTCTGGAGCCAGACACAGAAACTGCAACATGCATAAGTCCATCATCAAACGATGGACACTCAATGCAACAACAGGAAGATTGGGCCTAAGGCCAGTCCACCAAGAAAACTCTAGATGTTTCATGAAGGGGACACAGTGCCCCAGTAAGTCTCCGGGCCATCGTGGCAGTTGTCTTACAGCTGTAGATTGGTGCATTACAATCCATATATTCCCCGGCACCAGCTCAGTCCGCATCAGTGATCTGCATAAGTGTGGACACTGCTGAAAATTTGTCCCTCCGCATGCCCAAGTGCGGCGACCGGAGGCGTCGACGAGCCGCCAAAGAAAGGAAAATCCTCGCAGTTGGATCTCGCGGCTCCAAAAATCATCTCTTTTTAAAATGGAGGATTGCCCCTGAAATTTGACGAGATGTTGAATCTGGTGGAAGTTTTTTCACCAGAATCAGACAAGTAAAGAGGGAGATATGGGCTTCCAAATTTGGGATGTGCGCAGCGGCTCTTGGAGCCAGTCGCGACTTGACTGCCGGTGAAAATTTGACCGGACCGAGTAACAAATGTCCATCTGGGGACTTTTCCCCGGAAGAATGCCGAGGCATCTGGTGGATAATATCCACCGGATGCAGTAGTGCAGGTTGTTACTGAGGGACTTCGCCAAAATCCTGGCTCGGCATCCGAAACGCAATGGTACAGTTTGTTACTCGGGGTCAAAATTCCGGCTTTAGGTCCACGGACAGGTTTCGAACCACATCAATCCCCATCACCAAACTCGATGATTAACTCATGAAAACACACCCCAAAGGCGCAAGGGATACCGCCACACTGTGTAGGGACATCTGTGCCTCCGGAAAGGAGTTTTGATGGGTCCTTGATGTGTGAGGGCGCCTCGGCGGGTGATATGGTGCGCGCCGCCGACGGAGCGGCTGGATTGGGGTGCCGCGCTTCGGCTGACGTAGCAGAAGCTATGGTGATCCGAATCATACGTGGAATGGTGCATTGGGAAACTTGTGAGTAGCCTTATAACTCGTCATTTCATGTCCATGTCCGAAAAACGAATGCAAAATTGTGTTATTCCCTTTGCAAAAGTGACTGTTTCGCAACTCTGTCCAACTCCCAGAAACATGGCGTGAGGCGACCAGAAAGCTCACGCTTAGACTCAGAACACGCACAAAATATATCTGTGAATAATTGAAGACCCTTCAGGCCATGTTGGAACTGCCACCACCGGAGGGCAGTTTCTGACAAACACTACCGAGTTGTCAAACTCACCGGACCAACTCGCATCACAACACTCCCCCATGACCCAATAGTACGCATATCTAAACACGTGTAGAAATGACACAAGTGTACCAAAATATGCTCAATAGTCCATGCACACACAATCCACTATCAGACATCCTCAGGAAATGGGCCAAGCCTGACAAAACAAATGGCCAACATGAAATTCCCGCACGCCAATGCCTTATTCATGAAGGCAGCTCACTGCATGTCCATGATACATGGCCTTTTGTGTAAAATATCAAGTGCTGAGTATGCGACCTTTTGACTGTTGCCAAGTTGTGTTCGAAAAGTCGCATTGTTCGGGCACACAAGTGGCGTATCCTGTGCTCAAACTGGACAATGATCCAAAGTGGCATACTTTCGGAGAGAGCTCGGTAAAAGAGCAAGAGAGGTGGGAGAGAGGTCGCTGGTCTCTCTCCCACCCCTCCTGTCTACCTGTGGACTCTCTGGACCCTATCGTGAGGGGGGGTCAGTTACGCTGTGTCAGGAGTCCAACCCGCTCACAGTGCTTGCCGCAGCCTTTCAGTGTACCTGTACACTGGAAAAACAATGTGGACGACGTGCGTGTATTCCAGCGGAAATTGCACAAGCAGGCAAAGTGGTTTTGGCAAACAGAGCAATGGGAGTGACCGAGAGTGCGAGCACGAGCTCCTCTCGGTCTGAGCAGCAGTTGAAGAAGCAGAAATATGCTTGGTGGGACAGGAACTACCAAAGACTTTGTAAAGATCCAATTCAAATCAGATTAATGGTCTACACCAAGATCGGAGGATCTGGGACATCGCTTCATCGATAGTGAGAGCGTGAGCTCCACTCGAAGCCGATGAACGAGAGATCGATGGACAGCAGATGGAATGCCACAGATCCAGACGATCTTGTCCATGGATTGCACCGAGGGCGCTGGGCATCTGCCAACCTCGGTCGCTCAGTGACTGAATGCACCAACTGGCATCTAAGACACTGGGAGAAAGTCAGACGGACCGGACAATCAAGCACCGGCTTTATCTAGTCGCTCTTTGTTATTGCAAGCTATTATACTAGTACAAATAGGCAGTAGTTTCTTTTGTACATTGCTTCTTTGACAGTCAACCATTTCAGGCATGCAGCCTATCGTGAAAATTTGCAGAAGACGAGTTGTGTGTATGTGTACCGTGTGTAACCTCTTGATAAATGTGCAGAGTGTAATATCAGGCACAAACATCTGTGCCATATGTAGATGACCAAGAGAAGCATATCAATGAGTCTTGCAGTACCTCAAAGGTCCTGAGAGAGATCTGATTTTTCACATTTGGTATCAGAGCAGGAGGTGCAGACAAGACCACCCACAATGTCATAGCAATGGTGAAAATTTCAAGATTTCACTCTTTGATGGCGATGACTATACTGCATTCGCCTTCAACATGCGCATGGTGTTTCCTAACAAAGGCTTGTGGGGAGTTGTATCAGACCCACCAACAGAGATTACTACGTGATGGAGCAACAGATGAAGCGGAGCTCATATGGCAACAACGGTGTGATCAAGCATTTTCTACCTTGGCCATGCAACTAACTGAACTTCTGAAATTTCTGATCACAGACAACAACGCCACATTTTGCCCACGAAATGCCTGGAAATCCCTAAAGACAAGATACGAACGAAGAAGCAATGTTGAACTGGGATAATTTCTCACCTCCTTCAACACAGCGAATGGAAGAAGGCACCAGATTCGAAGATCATGTGTCACATCTCAAATATTTACCTGCAAAATTGTGGCCATGGGAGAACCGGTCTCAGATCGACTCATGATCCTGTCGACGTTCCACGGACTCCCTTGTAGATTCAAAGATACCATCCATCGTCTCCAAACATATCAGGACCAAGGAAACTCAGTCACAACCCAACTTGCAGCAATTCATCAAGCAATAGCCGATGCTGTTGGTGCCACTGATCCATCTGCTGGAAGGGCTGCAGCAGCAGCCATTGGAGCTGCCAAAGGTTTTCAACTTTCACTGGGAAAGACCATTGAAGAACTGGCCAAAGTCGAAGACCTCTACGTAAAAGAGAATGGAGGAGAGGCTGCCCTGGCTGCAAGACATCAAGGCCAAGGGCCCAAGAATTTTTCCAGCTACGGTAATGAAACTTGTCACAGTACAACCAAAATACGAGGGTAGGTTACATAGAATTCCACATAAACATGAAGCATTTCTTATGAAACCACCCTTGTAGGAGATACTTGACAAACACATGCCTGAATATTTCACAAGAGTGACATCCAAAAGATCATTGTACTTGCCTAGAAAATTTTAAGTTAAATTAACCATTTCCAGCATCTCATTACCTCAGTGAAATTTGATCTTCCAGGTCAGTACGGTATGGGTTGACCACACCATTGTCTGAGAAGACACCCATTCTTGGACAACAATTCACCAAAATCAAAACCTTCCATGTCTTTTTTAGACACTTGGAAGTTCCCAAGGGTCTTCCGTGCATCAATGTTTATTTCAGACAACCATTTTCTAACCATGTTTGTAAAAGGGTGATGTTGGTGCAAATTCATGCTATCACCATGGTGAAAGAATACAACTTCAAATGTGCACAAGGTTTTTCCCATATGCATTGTGTCACCGTCTTCCAACATCGTAAGATTCCTTGCAGGCATTATTAGATGCTAGTTAGGTATTTGAAGTTCTTTCATATTATCTCAACTAATGACTGTTTACCCAAATTTCTGGATACATCTCCTTACATAGTCAGTCGGACCACCAACATTGAGAATCGATGTACGTTCGGTGTGAAGCTATCAGCGCAGAATTCCTATCCACTGTCGTGAATATTGGACATAACCCTTCAACAATGTTGTGTTCCCAACTATGCCATATTTGATTCACAGTAAGGCATGGGACATTTGTAGTACTGTGAAACATTGACGTGGAAATAGACACCTCTTCCATACCCCCTTTACACACAGGGAGAAGTAATACATACATTGGAAACTTTATAACAAGCTTTGCTTGTCGGTGACTACAAAATTTTCACTTGTTGCTTGAATATGGACTTAAGGTATCGCCTTTGGGATTCTTTTGTTCTCAAATTTTGGTTGCCCTTCGTATACACTAGAAAGTGTTCTCTGATGTTTTTTTAAATTGCACAGTAGCATTTTTTGTCGTCGACAAACCAGTAAGAGTGTTTTCTCATGATTCGAGGCTTGGACCCATGTGGAGGTTGTCTTGTGGGAGAGTGAATATGAATAAATCATCCTTTGAATTCAGATGTTGATAAAAATTTGTGCACCTTTCCGGTGTAGGTGCCGGTCAGATAGCAGGATCTCCACTGATCAATTTTTCAAGTGATAAAGTGTCCATTTTTTTTCATTGCGTATTTATTCAAGGATCCACATTACACTTGTTATAATAATTCTAACCAAATGTAGACAGATGTCTGCATAAGCCAATTGCAATGTGCGGTGAATGTGATGGTTATAGGTACATGCATTTACCATCAAGTCTCGAAGACATGTTGTGTCCTCTTGAAAGACCCATATGGATCTTGTATGCATGTAACCATGTGAAAGTCTCCCAATTTCATACTTTCAAAATTCAAATCAGGATTGTGACGTAATATCGATGCATATTCATCAGTTCATGGTGTAGCCATTACATGAATTGACGATGTACTCAGTCATCAAAAGGTGTACATTTTCCCTGAGAATTGAAGCACAATGGAGCTTGATGTGATCATTTTGTAGCATGAAAATTTCACAACAACATTTTTGTTCTCAGGGTGGTGGCTTTTTTACAAATAATAATAATAATGATAATGATAATAATAATAAGTAGAAGAAATGAGAATGATAACAGATCCTGGTTCATAACCACCTTCTTTTCACCAACACGTACTACGAGCAAATGCGGAAAGTGTCTAACCTTCTCCCCAAGCATGTTCACGGATTCAAAAAATGTCTCAAGACCTCTTTTGAAGGTATTCAGTCCACACTAGACTTGTCAGCACTGCCATTTGGTGACATTCTGTTGGTAACCAGTGGATCCAGCTCTTTTTACACAATGGTTGCATTTGGCATCCATAAAATTCTTTGTGTGCCATGCCACTCAGCAATGGATCTACATTTATCACATTGATATGTGAAGTACTTAAACATTACTTTCAATACCCAGAACAATGAGTTTGACTCCATGACCATCATTGAATTGGTCATTCAAGATACTTTCAACATTGAACAATGTGCACTCATCGCTTGCATGTAGGACAAGACCCAAGCATTATATTGCTTGTGTCAGGGAGGTATGACCTGCTGTATGTGATGCATGTCAACATCGAGTGAGATTGTGACCTAAATGGGATGTGTTTGGCACTCATCACATTTCATCATGGTGATATCCGCCACTGCTGTCTATGGTGTGTCAGGCACTCATCTCATTGGTGCATTTGGTAATCCACTTGATAGTTCAATTGACACCTAAGACAATGATGAATTTGACACTTGTGTCCGTGGTACATGTGCACCTGCATTAACGCTACATCCAGTACCCGCATCAGCGATGCATTCGGGACTAACATCATCTGTGTGCTCGCTATCTATGTACATTTAATCTAAGAGTTGAATGCTTTGACAGAGTATTACCCAGTTCTCCGTGGGATCAGAGCAAATCTTAACTGTGAAATCAATGCTTGGATAGTACAATAGGCATCCACAATCAAATTGTTTCTGACAGTTGTGTCACCGGTATGGTTTACAACCATGGCCATGGGCTCAACTGGTACTCAAGTTAATTTTGATCCCAGAACTAATAACATTGGAAGCATACTTGGAAAACATGTTCTATAAGTACAACCACCACATTTGTCATTGTTTCATCCCATAGACAAGTCACCGGGTTGAAGCAGCAATTCCAGTTCATTGTATGAGAATACAGTTAATAGTTCCTCTCAGTATACGATAATGTTAAATGTTGGTTTATGTCACCTCCAACACACTGGCTCTCAAGAGATCATCCCTTCTGAGGCTTGAGTGAAAGTAAAACCCAAATAATCAGGTATAGTTGATTAAATAAATAAATAAACTCCTGGAATTGCATCCTTTTTTTGAAATGATTTGTTTTACAAGGGTTTCTCTCACCAATGGATGTTGGAAAAAGTCGGGTTAGCAGTCAGGTTAATGGAGAAAGTTGTCTTCGTTTCAGTGGATGAACTTCATGTGCCTGAGAGGGGAGAGGAGAGAGAGTGAGCGAGCGAGAGAGAGAGAGAGAGAGAGAGAGAGAGAGAGAGAGAGAGAGAGAGAGAGAGAGAGAGAGAGAGAGAGAGAGAGA
>SZWC01038277.1:0-13961 GCA_023375785.1 Penium margaritaceum
TAGGCTCAAAATTTGGTGACTTCCAGCGGCCCATCACCTCGCATGAGGACAGGCTAGAAAACAGGATTATTGTGCCAGTTTCTCCCTGGTAAAATCCATAACAACTCTTTTCATTAACTGTTACAAAGATAACAATTTTCAAACACATTTTTTTCCATTTCAAAACATTTAAAGAATACAAATTTCATTGCGAGTAGAATGATGTCTGAAATAAAAACTATTTTAAATTGGAATGAAATGATGTTTGTATGAAGAATATCTTGTGATCTATAAATTCATTGTAAAACGTTTATGATAAATCCACCATTTAGTATAATCATGAATCAATTGATTCGCATAATGTAATCTCATTTGTAGCGGGAGGGCCGGTTCGGCCCTCCCTCCTCGCTGAAGCGAGGGGTGGTTGCGCACAGCCCCTCGCATCAGCAATGGCTGGCCAGCAGCAAGCATTTTGCTGGCCGCCGGCCAGCTCACTGCCGGCCGGCTGGACGGCCGGCGGCCGGCCGGCCAGCCGCCAGCCGGTGATCGCGGCCTCAGCCCGATCAGCCGCTGAGGGCCCACAAGGGCCTCGAGGGCGAGGCCTCGTGGCCTTGTGGCCTCGCCCCCGCTCGCCCTCCTTGCAAGCGAGTGTGCAAGGATGAGGGAGGGGGATGAGGGACAAGAGGCGAGAGAAATGGCGCGAAATTGCGAGCGTGCCTCGCACGCGACGATTTTGCGCCAGAACGTCAAAACATGAATCGAAGTTTGTTTGCGACGAACTTCGTCATAAAAACAACAAAACAACTCGTGCGAACACACGAGTTTGCAGTATATCCCCCCGGTTTGGGTCCAAAAACTAGGGGTAAGGTTCAAAACGGAAACAGGCCTCCGGAGACTCGAAATATTCGAGTCTCCTTGCTCTGAGTCGTTGGTGACGATTGCCCCTTAGTCATGCGAAGGGGGTAAACCCCTGACGCGGACTGAGAACGCCATTCTGCAAACTCCGATGACGACTTCAAAGTAGGAGCTGGAGACTCGACTTGTTACAGTGGTTCTCAGAGCTAGACGACCCTCGCGGCCAAGGGTTTGACGGAAACGGTGGTTACATCACATATAAAATACCACCGTCAGCTACAAGCAACAGTAGAAATGCCAGAAGGGACTACGGCATCTACACTTCACGGATTGAAGTACTGTAAAGTGCGTTAGAGAGCTTGAAAAGAGCTTTACTTGGTGAGGAATCTCCATTCCAGCCTCTCCTTTCTTCTAGAGGGCTAGGAGGATTTTGGTGGGGAGGGGTGGGGAGTTCCTACCCTCAAAAACCACAAAATCCTCCCCATTTTTAAGGCTCCTTCAAAACTCCTTCATCCAAAAATTGGGATAGCGCCCCTTCCCAAGCTCAGGGACTCTCACGGCCTGAGAGCACCCTAAAAGGAAGGAGGGTGACACCTTGAAGATTTTTTGCGGCTTGCCAACGCCGTCGGCTCAAGGGGGACGCCGCCCTAGAATGCGAGAGGTGTCAAGGAGCGTGAAGAGAAGACGAAGGAAGACAAGAAGAAGAAAGAGTGAAAGACTTGTTAGGAATTTTAGAATTCCTCTTTGCACTCCTTGCTCTTGTTTTGTGAGCAACACTCACATCCCTTGTCATTTCCTTGTCTTGTAGTTTTCTGTTTGCCTGGTACTAGTCCTTACCAACCGCCGTGAATCACGGCTTACGACGACTAGCTTCAAAACCCACGACCTTGTGCCAACGTGGCGGCCTAAGAAAATAGAAAACAAACTTATAATTGCCTCTATGATCGTGAGAGAAAAATCTTAGGAGGCGATTCCTCCTCGTTGTGGGGTGATCCTCACAACGACCTTCGCGTGCTAATTACACGAAAGATGTGATGGCAAGTGCCGGACTGTCCAAGAACAACAAGGGCAAGGTGGTGACATTCTCACCACACGTCCTCGACAGACTCCAAATTTTGGGAGCCGTCGCCGTGAGCACGGTTGCCAACCCAAAGGCAGCCGTACCACCTAAGGCAACCGTACCGCCTAAAGCAACCGTACCGCCTAAGACAACCAAACCGCCTAAGGCAACCGTACCGCCTAAGGCCACCGTACCGCCTAAGGCAACCGACGCCAACTTCGGCGACACCGAGAAGCATGCGGGGGCCTAAAAAGTGCTCGACGAGCACGTTGACATGCACGTGGGCGACCCCCACGCAATGGATGACGCGATGGAGGAGGATCTCCCCGATGAGGACCCCGACGAAGAGCACGATGCCAATGATGGCGAAGGTGACGAGGATAGCGGCCACCGCCATCATCGTATAGCGAACTCCAAGCGATTGCTCGAGAAGGATAAGGTGCCCGTCACATTGCCTGAAGTTCTTGATGGCAGCGAGACTGCCGAGAGTAGCAAGGGCGCTGAAAGCAGCCACACGGGAAGTTCCCGCGATAACAAGCCGGACGACGACGCCATGAAAGCAATTCGCTATGACCGTCGTAAGCTCGCGAAGTTTGCTGCTAAGGCTGTAGGCCGACTCAAGATCACCACCAACGGTGGAGATACAGTACCACTTGGAGGAATGGGGGCGGACCCTACTTCCTATGATGTGACCGCAACGGGGCAAGGGAGCACCCATCGAGCGTCGTCGCCGACCACAGTCTCCTCCAAAAGGTGGGACTCCTTGGAGGCGTGTACGCGAACCGTACCCTCTTGCAGTGGGTAAGGGTGCACGGACAACGCGAGGCCCTGGAGGCTATCGTCGATGCTCTGACGACATCAGAGCTCAAGTTCGCGTTCGCAAACCTGCTAGCCCACGTTGGGCAGAGCATCATGGACCTTGACCTTGATCGCCAGCTGCAGCGCTTGGCCGCCCATGAGGCAAGCCGCCGATGCAACGACCTCGACAAGGCGTTGCAGAGCGTGACCCATGTGCGGATACAACAGCAAGCGTAGCGTACCGCGACTGCGAATGCCATTGCCGGTGGCAGTGACGACTTGCCTACCTCGACGACTTCGGGGTCGGTCATGAACACGTCCTTCCTCTACAGTGTGGAGATCTTCCGAAAGGGCGTGAAGCTGACCGACTGGCTGAATCGCATGGAGCACCTTCTACGTGTCCACAAGGCTCCACTTAGCCAGTGGGGCGACTTGGCCACGACGCGGCTTGAAGAGAAACTCTTCAAGTATGTGGTCAAGGAGTGGAGTGCGCAGCAGCCGCACCTCGAGTGGTAGCCCATGCCGTGGGAGGCCTTCTGCGCGATCATGCATAAGATGTGCACCCAACGTGAGGAGGCGCAATGCGCCTTCCATAAGATCAAGGAATTCAAGCAGTTGGGCAGCTCGCTTGAATCCTACTTGAGCAAGTACACTGTACTCGTGGAGGAAGCCGAAAGCTTCACCGAGGGCGATGGGTCTCAGACCTTCAAGTACCCGGAGTGCATGTTGCTGGAGTACTTGCATGATGGTCTCACCAATGAGAAGCTGAAAGACAAGACCACCGCGACGGCCACTGGCCAAGCTTGGACAAGCTGGAGGGCGTTGCGTGACTACATGAGCAAAGTGTATTCTGCGAACCTGAAGCACTACTCTGATGCAAGGCCGAATGCGCATGCGCAACAAGGCTGTGACATGCGCATCAAAGCTGTAGGGGCTGGTGGGTCAGCTGGACAACGAGGCGGGGTCAAGGGCAAGCGGCCCGCAAACCCTCCAGCCAAGAAGGTTGGTGGACACAAGGGCCCCAACAACAAGCGCAGCCGCGAGAATGACGAACTACAGGCGGCGCGTGAGCGTCGCAACGCAGCCTTCTGCGAAGGGCTCTGCCACAACTGCATGCAGCCAGGCCACTTTAGGGCTCAGTGCCCTGAGGCTGCTGGTGGTGGACAAGAGGCCGCGGCGTTAGCTATAGCAGCAGTACCTCATGGGGATGGTGCAACAAGAGGTCGCGGACAGAGCCGTGGACAGGTTCGCGGCCGCTGCAATGGGCCCGGCCGTGGTAACGGACAAGGCCGTTGGGCGGGTTTTACCCACCTCTGAGTGACGTTAGTGGGCACCACTCAGGGGTAAGACTGGATCACGAGTGTGGGTTCATGTTTTCAGATGAGGATGTTAAACAATTTGAGTTTTTGACGAGTTCAAATTTCTTCGTTGTTTTCTCTCCCCTTGTTGAACTGCATTCTACACTTGCTGACTAACATTGCCCACTAAACCTCGCACCTCTGGACAAGATGCATCATCGTACATGCTTAGTGATGGCAACACTGATCCTTGTGCAAGAGTTGTGTGACACAGTGATTGAATCAGAAACCCTCAAAGAAATGAGCTCAATCACGTTTGTGGTACCTTTAGTCGACGATTTCGACCTAGTAGAATTTAAAGACTGGAAGGTGCTAGCCAAATTCACACGTACCCACAAGATGTGGACTCGAGTGGGTGAATCATGGGAGTTGCGACGCCCGTCGTACAAATTCTGTGTTTATCACAAACTTGGACTGCCATCGTCGAGCCTGTTCACTCGGAAGAGTAGAGGCAACATGACGATGCAGTTCAAGGGACACCTAGCAAGTGCTCCCGTGAACGTACTTGCTGACACTGGAGGAGTCGAATCTTTTGATAGCTTTGGCTTTACTCAACAGGTTGGCTTGAAGTACAAGCCATCAAATGGCGCAGTTGTTGTCGGTGACACCCGTACAATACCCATGATCGGTACTTGTAAAGCAAAAATTTGTATTCAAGGGTACACACAGAGTGTCATGTTGAAGGTAATCAACCTTCTTGACCCGTTTGACATGGTGCTAGGCACTCCTTGGCTCCATGAGAATAAGTCTATTATGTGCTTTGAATCAAAGCGTTTGATCCTTCAAAAAAGACAGCGCCGCTTTACATTGGTTCCGAGTACGGAATTATCACCGACCCGAATCAAAGTCCATGCGAGCTTGTCCGTGATGCAGGTCAACAGACATATTTGACAAGGTTGTCGATGCTTCCTGGCGCAACTACACAGAATAGAGGACAACGCGGAGGAAGACATGCCACAAGAGATCAAGTATCTATTGGTGGAGTTCTCGGATGTATTCCAAGACCCACCGGCTCGGCTTCCACCAGAAAGATACGTGGACCACACGAATCCGCTGCATCCGGAGGCGAATTCCTCGTTCAGACCCATGTATCCCCTTAGTCTAGGAGAAAGGTAAGAGGCTAAATGCCAAATCAAAGAGTACCTTACAAAAGGGTGGATCGAGCCCAGTAGCTCATCGTACGGTGCGCTAATCCTTTTTGTGAATTAAAAGGACAGTGGTTTACGCATCTGCGTGGATTATCGGCGTTGAACAAGCTGACGGTGAAAATCGATTCCCCTTACCGCGGATTGAGGTCCTTTTTGACCAACTCCAAGGGGCAAAAGTGTTTTCGTCCTTGGATTTATCCCAAGGGTACCATCAAATCCGCATCACGGAAGATGATGCACCCAAAACCGTTTTTTGAATGCACATGTGATACAATCAGTTTTGAGTACTATGCTTCGGGCTTACAAATGCCCCAGCAACCTTCCAAGGAGACACAAACCGAACGTTTGCCAAGCAACTCTATCTGTTTGTCTTGGTTTACGTAGACGACATCCCGGTTTTCTCCAAATCAATGGAAGAGCACATAGAACATCTGCGCAAAGCTCTTGCAATCCTTCGGGAACAAAAGTTCTATGCAAAAGTGAGCAAGTGCAAGTTTGCACAAGATGAGCTCGAATACCTTGGACACATCGTCGGCAAGGACGTCATCCGTGTCGACCCATGAAAGGTCCAAGCCGTTGTGGACTGGCCACGTCCCAAAAATGTTGGGCAGATTCGGTCTTTCCTCGGCCTTGCAAACTACTTTCGACGGTTTATGCAAGGGTATTTGACCTTGGTAGCACAACTAACAAGGCTCATGCAAAAAGGCGTGAACTGGGAATGGACATCTGATTGCAAGAACGCCTTTCTCAAAGTCAAGAAACTTCTATCCACAGCGCTTGTCCTAGTTCTTCTGGATCCATTGCAACCGTGGGAGGTTTGATGTGATGCGTCGATAGTAGGACTCGGAGCCGTCCTCATGCAAAATGGTCACCCAGTTGCGTATGAGAGGAGGAAGCTCATCCCCACGGAATCGTGGTACACGACTGGGGATCAAAAGCTCATGCGGTAGTCTATGCTTTCAAGATGTGGCGTTGCTACCTTGAGGGTGCTGAAGGGGGTGTGACAGTCGTGACCGACCATAATCCATTGGTGTTTTTTCAAATGCAACCAAACCTGTCAAGATGAGAGGCGCGTTAGAGCAAACACCTGAGCCGATTACCATTCACATGGGAATATCGGCCTGGACGCATCAATGTGGCCGATCCACTAAGCCGATAGCCTATTGAAATTAAAGCAACCACCAAGGTCGTGGGTGCTTCATGGCAATTGCAACAGCAATAGTCCAATCACCAGATCCCCCTGTACCTTTGCGGCAACCACCACAAGAGATTGTTCATTACAACAGTTTTGTAAAGAAGATCCGGATAGGATACTGTGTGGATTCTTGGTTTCAATACTCCTGAAATCTCGACAAGTATGGCTTGTTGGAGGTCGCAAGAATCTTCTAACAGAGAGAACAGGTTGTTGTGCCAAACTTGGGAGACCTTCAAGGAAAGATTATCTCTCAGTTCCACGATCCGCCGGTTGCAGGTAATGTTGGACCCCGAAAGACCAGACAGGCACTCTCGAACCACTATTGGTGGCCAGGATGGAGTGTCGATGTCCCTAAGTTTTGCATGACACACGACCCATGTCTTTGGAGTAAGGCTAGTAACAAGAAGCCTACTGGACTCCTCCAACAGCTTCCCATGGGAGTGCGTCAGAATGAACTTCATTACTGGTCTTCCGGACACGGTTCGTGGCCACGATGTAATACTAGTGGTTGTGGATCTTTTGACGAAGATGACACACTTCATTCCTACAACCACTAACGTGAATGCAGAGGAGACCGTTTGTCTCTTCTTTGAGGGTGTCGTAAAGTACCACGGCTTGCTGTTGCATATTATCTCCGATCAAGATCAAAAATTTGCTAGTAAGTTCTGGCAAAAGATGCATGAGTACTTTGGCAGTGAGTCACAAATGTCGACAGCATTTCACCCTCAAATCGACGGACAAACATAGCGCATGAATCGTACTCTAGAGCAGATGATCCGCATGTACGTGGACCCAGCCATGCATGATTGGGATGAATTCCTAGCGCTAGCACAGTTTGCAGTGAACAACTCGGTGAACGAGTCCACACAGTTCACACCGTTGGTGTTGAACAGTGGTCGGCATCCTGTGGTACCCTCTTCATTGGTGAAGAGTGGGAGTACAGAAGGGCAGGTTCCTTCCACTCAAGCCTTTGCCAAGCGCATCGACTCCTTGTTACCGGAGGCGAAGGATCACCTTCAAGCAGCTCGGCAGCGACAAAAGGCATATGCCGACAAAGGTCGCTGGGAGGTCTCGTTTGACATCGGTGACAAAGTGCTGCTTAGCACCTAAAACCTTTGGCTGAAGTCGCCAGGGCAAGAAAACTTCTACCGAAGTGGATTGGGCCATTTTCCATTGTGGCATGCATCAGGCTAGTGGCATACCAATTGCTACTTCTGTCGAGTATGAAGATACATTATGTATTTCATGTGAGCCTGTTGGCTCCATCTATGGCAGACAGAACTGTTCAGCCACCGCCAGTAGTCCTTGCTGTCGATGGCCAATACAAGGTCCTTTGCCTACTCCAACACCGAGAGCGTACTCTTTGGTCGTGCGTTGTTAGGGAGTACCTCATTCATTGGGCCGGTTGTGTACCTGAACATGATTCATGGGAGCCCGAATCTCGGTTTCCCACAGGGGTGGTCAACAAGTACTGGAGCGAGTTTGCAGCTCGCACAGGTTGACGCGTGGCAGGAGGTCCCACCTGAACGCGGAAAAAGTGAACAACATTCACACATGGCAGCATTCATGGACAACGAGGAGGTTGGGGACGCCCAACATGGTTGTCTCGCGGATGCTCCAGCCTAAAGGGGGTAGGCCGCTACCCGTGCTGACCTACAAGCTGCAGCTTAGGTCCAAGTACCATGCACGTGTTCATGTTTTGCTGGTGATTGATGTTATTCATTTTCTTTTGCAATGTTGATGACTCACTAACTGAAGATCTTGCTTGTCGTTCATGAACCGAGACGGTTCATGATAAGAGGGGAGGAATGCAGCGGGAGGGCCGGTTTGGCCCTCCCTCCTCGCTGAAGCGCGGGGTGGTTGCGCACCACCCCTCGTGTCAGAAAGAGCTGGCCACTGGCGAGCATTTTGCTGGCCCCCGGCCAGCTCGCTACCGGCCGACTGGACGGCCGGCGGCCGGCCAAGCGACCGGCCGTCCACCGGCCAGCCAGCCGCCAGCCGCCGATCGCGGCCTTAGTCCAATCGGCGGCTGAGGGCCCACAAGGACCTCAAGGGCGAGGCCTGGATGCCTCGTGCCCTCGTTCCCGTGCGCCCTCCTCGCAAGCGAGCGAGTGAGGACGAGGGAGGGGGACGAGGGACAAGAGGCGAGAGAAATGGCGCAAAATCGCGAGCGTGCCTCGCACGCGATTTCGCGCCAGAACGTCAAAACGTAAATTGAAGTTCGTTTGCGACAAACATCGACATGAAAATAACAAAACAACTCATGCGAACACACGAGTTTGAAGTAAAAACCCCTGGTTTGGGTCCCAAAACCAGGGGTAAGGTTAAAAATGGAAATGGGCCTTCGGAGACTCAAAACATTCGAGTCTCCTTGCTCTGGGTCGCTGATGACGATTTCTCCTCAGTCCTGCAAAGGGGGTAAACCCCTGACTCGGACTGAGAACGCTATTCTGCAAAATCCGACGACGACTTGAGAGTAGGAGCTGGAGACTCAACTAGTTACAGATTTTTTGGAGCAAAAAAAATAAGATTGGTTTCTTTTTCTTTGTTAATGTTTCTTTCTTCAACATTTTCCATTTCAAGATGGTGGATGGATTTTCACTGTTTCTTGGAATTGATTTAAGGATAAGTATGGAAACAAATCACATGGAAATCTCCTTCATTATGAACCAATGACATCATACAATGCAAATGTTACAAGTCAAGTTGTGAAAAACAAATCACGATGAAAACGTATAAATGTTCATTGGGTATTGTTTTCAAGTTAAGTTACACTTGGAAAGGATTTAACTCTATGATTTATTTAGCACCCCACAACATCTTAATCGATCACCGGCTGGCGGCTGGCCGGCCGGCCGCCGGCCGTCCAGCCGGCCGGCAGTGAGCTGGCCGGCGGCCAGCAAAATGCTTGCTGCTGGCCAGCCATTGCTGATGCGAGGGGCTGTGCGCAACCACCCCTCGCTTCAGCGAGGAGGGAGGGCCGAACCGGCCCTCCCGCTACAAATGAGATTACATTATGCGAATCGATTGATTCATGATTATACTAAATGGTGGATTTATCATAAACGTTTTACAATGAATTTATAGATCACAAGATATTCTTCATACAAACATCATTTCATTCCAATTTAAAGTAGTTTTTATTTCAGACATCATTCTACTCGCAATGAAATTTGTATTCTTTAAATGTTTTGAAATGGAAAAAAATGTGTTTGAAAATTGTTATTTTTGTAACAGTTAATGAAAAGAGTTGTTATGGATTTTACCAGGGAGAAACTGGCACAATAATCCTGTTTTCTAGCCTGTCCTCATGCGAGGTGATGGGCCGCTGGAAGTCACCAAATTTTGAGCCTATCTGGTTCCCGACCCACCGGAAGCTCAAACCTGATTGCGATGTTCAAAGTTCTAAGCCAACCTGAACGTATGGACGGTCCTTGTGAAGCGCGGGCGATTCTGGCCGTCCACGTTTTCTGAATTTCGCAGCTGTTTGTTTATTGTTTATTGGTGGAGCTCGAACTGAGACCTCGACCGCGAAGGCTCTGTTTGTTTGTGCGTTTTCCATGGTCATCTGCCGAATTTCGCATGCTTTGAAAATAGTGCATACTGTTCTGGTTGTAGGGAAACATTGCCCCTCAAAAAAAAAAAAAAAATTGCCGTTCGGACGGCCTACAAGGTGAGACTTTTTCGTCAGGTCGGAGCATGGCGCTGACGCGATTAACCGGCGGATTAATCCTGTGGTCATCCCTGACCGTCACATCTTCGATGGGTAACAAATCAAAGTAGGCGCTCGCCATGCCCTCATGTCTACGTCGTCGCGGAGTATAGTGGCGACTGGTCAGGTCATCGCCTCGGACAAGTTTGCCCTTTTACCAATTCCCATGATGCCAAAACATGTATTACAATCGATCATGGAAATCTTGCAAAATGAAACGATTGACAAGGGAATGGATGAAAAATTGTGTATGGGTACATGTTAAAAAATGCAAGATATTAAAACAAAAATCATTCATGTAAACATTCATTAAATCCCATGTTTCATCTTTTCATGTATTAACATGTCGGAGATTGTAAAAACTTAGAAGAATTGTCATCTATAAATAGAAAAGTCATCCAAGTGGATCAGAAATCATTTCTAAGTATTAAAATCTTGAAAGTTGAATACATTGCATGATGAAATTCTTCAAACTTTAGTTTCAACTCATTTTACCTGGGTTCACATCTTTGTCTTCAGAAAATTCCTTGCCTTGGCAGTTTCAGAAGAAAAAAAAGCATGAAATCCCTTCCCTGGTTGGTTCAAGGCTATGTCCTGACGAAACTATTTGACCTGTCGCACGGAACTCCCGCCCTCGCTATCGGGAGCCGTTAAGTGTGAAGCGACTTTCATGCACAATATTTGTTCGCGAGGGCCTTGGAACTGTAAATACGCACGCTTCACAGAGAACGCGGCGCGCGGGCTATGCAAAAGGTCAGTTTACGCGAAAATCGGGCCCCATATGAAAAAGTCCGTGTTATGAAAAACAACGTCTGATGCCATTGTAGCGTTTCTAGGAAGATTCCACACACCTTATCATGCAAGGTACCCCTCACCAACTTTTGCCATGCTGGTGCGGCATCAGTAGCAAGAATGAAGGTACCACTTGTTGGTAAGATCTTCGGAGGACCACTAGGCCACGGCGATCTGCATAGTCCTTAGCAGTAGTAGAGGAGCAGCTTCGACAAAAGTGGCAGTATCATGAGAGCAATATATGACTGTAGTGGTTACACCGACCACATCAGTAGTAGTCATGAAAGGAGCAAACATGTTGGGGGAGTAGTAGTTGAAGTAGAAGTA
Organism: Penium margaritaceum; assembly: GCA_023375785.1. Classification (NCBI taxonomy): domain Eukaryota; kingdom Viridiplantae; phylum Streptophyta; class Zygnematophyceae; order Desmidiales; family Peniaceae; genus Penium; species Penium margaritaceum. The sequence continues at coordinate 11,225 of SZWC01038277.1, forward strand.
GCAGCAAGAACCCCAAAATGGTCAACTTGTTCTTCAGGTGATTCTTTACCTTGAACAAGATGAGGTAGATCATGTCCTCATACACTCATGAACCTGGCAAATGTCAGGTGTAGGGATGAGGGACTACATACACAATTCCACATTGGCTTACTTTGAAGTTGATTGCTTACAACCAATGTTTCATTAAACAAAATCATGTCAGATGTTCAACAGTGAAGAAAGTGGTTAAAAGTAAATTCATGGAGCAGTAGATTATCATGTGGAAGATGTACCCCGCACTATAGCAATAAAGTCTACAAAAACACATGTAGTAGTCGTAGCAGTACATGCAAAACTGCCCGCCCACCTTGAAATCTCATGAGACAGCAGGAGTACAATCTACCGATGCTGTCATCATCCGTGCACTACGGGCATTTGTACTTTGATGTGAAAATGCCTGTAGAAGCACACAACCACTTGTAGATGTGTGGTGGTGACATGCAATGGTTTCCTTACATATGGGGAAAAGGGATGCCTCATTGACAAAATTACAAGGGGCTAGGGGAATGGAAACAATAGCAGTAGTTGTGGCGGATACGGTAGCTAATACACCCCCTAGTTATCTTAATCTTGCTCCATTTTCTCTTCCTCTCCTCTTAGGTTCTCATTCCTACTATGAGAGGAGCAAGTTGAATTAGTAAGAATAGCAAGCGCAATGGCTGCAACATGTGCAACAACTGTTGTTGCTATTCTTTCCTTGATTGCGCACACAAAGATCAGCATTTCAATGGGGCAATGATTACTGACATCAACGTGTATACATGGTCGAATGTTTTGATGGGAGATCCTTTCACCTAAGTGTTTAAATGGCTTGAGATTTATAGGCATGTTGTTATTGTAACAGATTTTTTGAGTGGCCACATACTGAGTAGCTTTGCTCTGCTTTAGGCATATAATTCAACCTACATCAACATGAATAAGAGCATCGACAATGGAAGTGATGGCGGCCATCGAAACAGCTCGGTTGGCCTATGTTGGGTTCCAATCTCTCTTATACCTTTTTACCACGTCTCTTCAAGAGGGTGTTTGATGGCGTAAACTACACATTTCCAAACCCCACAAGGAGAGTAAAAACTCTGCCAACTCGTTCTGAATGGTACCCTACAACTCCTTGAATTAAAACTTTCTGATTTTGCCACTTTTTTTATTCATCGTTTCGGTGTTGAATCAGTCTGGTGGTCCAGAATTGTGAACTTTGTCCTCAACTGGTTCTTTGATTTCAACAAAACGAGGTGGAGTATGTCTTCATATGCTCATTAACTTGACAAATGTGAAGGGCATGGACGAGGGACTATGCACACAATTGTACTTTGGCTGATCTTGTTCTTAGTTGTGTACACCTAAGATTTCCTTCTACAAAACATAGTCACATATTCAACAGTAAAGAAAGCAATCAAAGTCGAATTCATGGAGTACAAGGGTAATTCCGCATCTTCCACTTCAGATAGCCACATTCATGTTTCCCATGCCCACTGAGGCTCGATGGATGATACCAATGTTTTCCTGGCAGTGGTAGCATACATCCAAAACACACGTCACAACTTGTAATCATCCTCAAGGGACAGGGGCCGTCGAGCATGGCCGAGGCCATAGCTTCGGAGGATGCCCAGTTGAAAATCCCAGGCACAGGAACCATAATCAAAGTTCAAGAGCATTAACCTGATTAGCATGTTATGTCATTGGATGCTTAGTAGCAAGACCTACGAGCTTGGTAGCAGCAGGCTCCCTCAGTATGGTCCCTACATCGATCAACACCAGTCCTAACAAACATCATTGCCACAATTGATAGGGTCCTGGCCACCAGATGCACTGTGAGCCCAACCAGACTTCAACAGCAACACAGAGGAGGTCAATGCGTCGACAGATATCCTTCTTCTCGAGGAATGAGTCAGCCAGATTTGGCTGGGTATTCCCATTGTGGCTATGTTAGATAACACAACAAAGCAGCCCATGACAGGGCACCTGACCATACCGTTCATTCTTGGATATTTCCCAGCTCCTTGTTCCTTTGCTTCTGCACCTCAGGTCGCACTCTCCAAGGAGCATTGACCTAAGGAATTCGAGTTGTAGCTACCTAGATACACATGCAAGGCAAGCTTTGCCACCTAGGAGATTCCCTATTTGTAAAAAAACACAAAGAGATTTTGGCTGTGCTACTTGAGCCGGCGCCAGACAGCTGACCATGGGTAGGTACAAGCATGGGTGATGGAAGGTTTGACGTATGCCATTCCAAGGGAGATGGTGGTGTACTTCCGGAATTTTATTGGAGATTCCAGATTTCGGACGGATCAAACTCACAATGATTAGGCACAGGAACTGACACTGTCTTGCATAGACTCATGCCACCAGGGCACGTTGCCTCACTGAGTTGAACATCCTCTGTCAAGGGATTTCCGAGTCAGTGGGTGAATATTGGAGGTGTACCATGTACATCTACACCATGCTGGGGAAGCTAGAGTCATCGTTAAACTGGGTCCTCATGGTCATCATGATGGGGGCGAACCTGGACTACGCCAACATGTTCACCGAGTAAGAGATCCACAAATTGAGGTCTTGAATGATCGGTTGGATCTGATCCCATGGTTGTAGCACCTCTTCATGGAGAAGAAAACTGCCAAGGAGGCTATCTGTGTGCACCAATCTAGCACCCTCAAAGAAGTGATGGAGGCAAGTACTCACTCCTTCACTCCTTCCTATC
>SZWC01038279.1:0-13960 GCA_023375785.1 Penium margaritaceum
GTGGTCAGAAACACACTGGTCAGAAACACACTGGTCAGAAACACAATGGTCAGAAACACACTGGTCAGAAACACACTGGTCAGAAACACACTGGTCAGAAACACACTGGTCAGAAACACGGTGGTCAGAAACACGGTGGTCAGAAACACAGTGGTCAGAAACACTGTGGTCAGAAACACAGCGGTCAGAAACACAGTGGTCAGAAACACACCGGTCAGAAACACAGTGGTCAGAAAAAAAAGTGATCAGAAACACAGCGGTCAGAAACACAGTGGTGAGAAACACAGTGGTCAGAAAAACAGTGGTCAAAAACAATGTGGCCGGAAATGCGATGGTCAGAAACACAGTGGTGAGAAAGACAGTGGACAGAAACGCAGTGGTCATAAACACAGTGGTCAGAAACATAATGGTCAAAAACAGAGTAGTCAGAAACACAGTGGTCATAAACACACTGGTCAGAAACACAGTGGTCAGAAACACATTGGTCATGAACACAGTGGTCAGAAACACAGTGGTCATAAACACAGTGGTAGGAAACACAGTGTACACAAACACAGTGGCCGGAAACACAGTGGTCAGAAATACACTGCTCAGTAACACACTGGTCAGAAACGCAGTGGTGAGAAAGACACTGGTCAGAAACAATTTGGTCAGAAACACACTGGTCTGAAACACAGTGGTCAGAAACACGGTGGTCAGAAACACACTGCTCAGAAACACAGTTGTCAGAAACACACTGGTCAGAAACACAGTGGTCAGAAACACACTGCTCAGAAACACAGTTGTCAGAAACACACTGGTCAGAAACACAGTGGTCAGAAACACACTGGTCAGAAACACACTGGTCAGAAACACACTGGTCATAAACACAGCGGTGAGAAACACAGTGGTCAGAAATACTGTGGTCAGATACACACTGGTCAGAAACACACTGGTCAAAAACACATTGGTTTAAAACAGTGGTCACAAACACCGGCCAGAAACCCACTGGTCAGAAACACACTCATCAGAAGCACACGGGTCAGAAACACACTGGTCAGAAAAACAGCGGTCAGAAAAACTCTGGTCAGAAACGCACTGGTCAGAAAAACAGCGGTCACAAACCCACTGGTCAGAAACACACTGGTCAGAAACACAGTGATCAGAAACACACTGGTCAGAAACACCCTGGCCAAAAACACAGGGGTCAGAAACACACTGGTCAGAAACACACTGGTCTGAAACACACTGGTCAGAAACACACTGGTCATAAACACAGTGGTCCGAAACACCGTGGTCAGAAACAGAGTGGTCAGAAATACAATGGTCAGAAACACAATGGTCAGAAACACACTGGTCAGAGACACAGTGGTCAGAAAGGCAGTGGTCAGAGACACCCTGGTCAGAAACACAGTGGTCAGAAACACACTGGTCAGAAACACATTGGTCATGAACACAGTGGTCAGAAACACGGTGGTCAGAAACACAGTGGTCAAAAACACAGTGAACAGAAACACAGTGGTCGGAAACACACTGGTCACAAACACACTGGTCAGAAACACGGTGGTCAGAAACACGGTGGTCAGAAACACGGTGGTCAGAAACACGGTGGTCAGAAACACGGTGGTCAGAAACACGGTGGTCAGAAACACGGTGGTCAGAAACACGGTGGTCAGAAACACGGTGGTCAGAAACACGGTGGTCAGAAACACGGTGGTCAGAAACACGGTGGTCAGAAACACGGTGGTCAGAAACACGGTGGTCAGAAACACGGTGGTCAGAAACACGGTGGTCAGAAACACGGTGGTCAGAAACACGGTGGTCAGAAACACGGTGGTCAGAAACACGGTGGTCAGAAACACGGTGGTCAGAAACACGGTGGTCAGAAACACGGTGGTCAGAAACACGGTGGTCAGAAACACGGTGGTCAGAAACACGGTGGTCAGAAACACGGTGGTCAGAAACACGGTGGTCAGAAACACGGTGGTCAGAAACACGGTGGTCAGAAACACGGTGGTCAGAAACACGGTGGTCAGAAACACGGTGGTCAGAAACACGGTGGTCAGAAACACGGTGGTCAGAAACACGGTGGTCAGAAACACGGTGGTCAGAAACACGGTGGTCAGAAACACGGTGGTCAGAAACACGGTGGTCAGAAACACGGTGGTCAGAAACACGGTGGTCAGAAACACGGTGGTCAGAAACACGGTGGTCAGAAACACGGTGGTCAGAAACACGGTGGTCAGAAACACGGTGGTCAGAAACACGGTGGTCAGAAACACGGTGGTCAGAAACACGGTGGTCAGAAACACGGTGGTCAGAAACACGGTGGTCAGAAACACGGTGGTCAGAAACACGGTGGTCAGAAACACGGTGGTCAGAAACACGGTGGTCAGAAACACGGTGGTCAGAAACACGGTGGTCAGAAACACGGTGGTCAGAAACACGGTGGTCAGAAACACGGTGGTCAGAAACACGGTGGTCAGAAACACGGTGGTCAGAAACACGGTGGTCAGAAACACGGTGGTCAGAAACACGGTGGTCAGAAACACGGTGGTCAGAAACACGGTGGTCAGAAACACGGTGGTCAGAAACACGGTGGTCAGAAACACGGTGGTCAGAAACACGGTGGTCAGAAACACGGTGGTCAGAAACACGGTGGTCAGAAACACGGTGGTCAGAAACACGGTGGTCAGAAACACGGTGGTCAGAAACACGGTGGTCAGAAACACGGTGGTCAGAAACACGGTGGTCAGAAACACGGTGGTCAGAAACACGGTGGTCAGAAACACGGTGGTCAGAAACACGGTGGTCAGAAACACGGTGGTCAGAAACACGGTGGTCAGAAACACGGTGGTCAGAAACACGGTGGTCAGAAACACGGTGGTCAGAAACACGGTGGTCAGAAACACGGTGGTCAGAAACACGGTGGTCAGAAACACGGTGGTCAGAAACACGGTGGTCAGAAACACGGTGGTCAGAAACACGGTGGTCAGAAACACGGTGGTCAGAAACACGGTGGTCAGAAACACGGTGGTCAGAAACACGGTGGTCAGAAACACGGTGGTCAGAAACACGGTGGTCAGAAACACGGTGGTCAGAAACACGGTGGTCAGAAACACGGTGGTCAGAAACACGGTGGTCAGAAACACGGTGGTCAGAAACACGGTGGTCAGAAACACGGTGGTCAGAAACACGGTGGTCAGAAACACGGTGGTCAGAAACACGGTGGTCAGAAACACGGTGGTCAGAAACACGGTGGTCAGAAACACGGTGGTCAGAAACACGGTGGTCAGAAACACGGTGGTCAGAAACACGGTGGTCAGAAACACGGTGGTCAGAAACACGGTGGTCAGAAACACGGTGGTCAGAAACACGGTGGTCAGAAACACGGTGGTCAGAAACACGGTGGTCAGAAACACGGTGGTCAGAAACACGGTGGTCAGAAACACGGTGGTCAGAAACACGGTGGTCAGAAACACGGTGGTCAGAAACACGGTGGTCAGAAACACGGTGGTCAGAAACACGGTGGTCAGAAACACGGTGGTCAGAAACACGGTGGTCAGAAACACGGTGGTCAGAAACACGGTGGTCAGAAACACGGTGGTCAGAAACACGGTGGTCAGAAACACGGTGGTCAGAAACACGGTGGTCAGAAACACGGTGGTCAGAAACACGGTGGTCAGAAACACGGTGGTCAGAAACACGGTGGTCAGAAACACGGTGGTCAGAAACACGGTGGTCAGAAACACGGTGGTCAGAAACACGGTGGTCAGAAACACGGTGGTCAGAAACACGGTGGTCAGAAACACGGTGGTCAGAAACACGGTGGTCAGAAACACGGTGGTCAGAAACACGGTGGTCAGAAACACGGTGGTCAGAAACACGGTGGTCAGAAACACGGTGGTCAGAAACACGGTGGTCAGAAACACGGTGGTCAGAAACACGGTGGTCAGAAACACGGTGGTCAGAAACACGGTGGTCAGAAACACGGTGGTCAGAAACACGGTGGTCAGAAACACGGTGGTCAGAAACACGGTGGTCAGAAACACGGTGGTCAGAAACACGGTGGTCAGAAACACGGTGGTCAGAAACACGGTGGTCAGAAACACGGTGGTCAGAAACACGGTGGTCAGAAACACGGTGGTCAGAAACACGGTGGTCAGAAACACGGTGGTCAGAAACACGGTGGTCAGAAACACGGTGGTCAGAAACACGGTGGTCAGAAACACGGTGGTCAGAAACACGGTGGTCAGAAACACGGTGGTCAGAAACACGGTGGTCAGAAACACGGTGGTCAGAAACACGGTGGTCAGAAACACGGTGGTCAGAAACACGGTGGTCAGAAACACGGTGGTCAGAAACACGGTGGTCAGAAACACGGTGGTCAGAAACACGGTGGTCAGAAACACGGTGGTCAGAAACACGGTGGTCAGAAACACGGTGGTCAGAAACACGGTGGTCAGAAACACGGTGGTCAGAAACACGGTGGTCAGAAACACGGTGGTCAGAAACACGGTGGTCAGAAACACGGTGGTCAGAAACACGGTGGTCAGAAACACGGTGGTCAGAAACACGGTGGTCAGAAACACGGTGGTCAGAAACACGGTGGTCAGAAACACGGTGGTCAGAAACACGGTGGTCAGAAACACGGTGGTCAGAAACACGGTGGTCAGAAACACGGTGGTCAGAAACACGGTGGTCAGAAACACGGTGGTCAGAAACACGGTGGTCAGAAACACGGTGGTCAGAAACACGGTGGTCAGAAACACGGTGGTCAGAAACACGGTGGTCAGAAACACGGTGGTCAGAAACACGGTGGTCAGAAACACGGTGGTCAGAAACACGGTGGTCAGAAACACGGTGGTCAGAAACACGGTGGTCAGAAACACGGTGGTCAGAAACACGGTGGTCAGAAACACGGTGGTCAGAAACACGGTGGTCAGAAACACGGTGGTCAGAAACACGGTGGTCAGAAACACGGTGGTCAGAAACACGGTGGTCAGAAACACGGTGGTCAGAAACACGGTGGTCAGAAACACGGTGGTCAGAAACACGGTGGTCAGAAACACGGTGGTCAGAAACACGGTGGTCAGAAACACGGTGGTCAGAAACACGGTGGTCAGAAACACGGTGGTCAGAAACACGGTGGTCAGAAACACGGTGGTCAGAAACACGGTGGTCAGAAACACGGTGGTCAGAAACACGGTGGTCAGAAACACGGTGGTCAGAAACACGGTGGTCAGAAACACGGTGGTCAGAAACACGGTGGTCAGAAACACGGTGGTCAGAAACACGGTGGTCAGAAACACGGTGGTCAGAAACACGGTGGTCAGAAACACGGTGGTCAGAAACACGGTGGTCAGAAACACGGTGGTCAGAAACACGGTGGTCAGAAACACGGTGGTCAGAAACACGGTGGTCAGAAACACGGTGGTCAGAAACACGGTGGTCAGAAACACGGTGGTCAGAAACACGGTGGTCAGAAACACGGTGGTCAGAAACACGGTGGTCAGAAACACGGTGGTCAGAAACACGGTGGTCAGAAACACAGTGGTCAGACACACAGTGGTCAGAAACACAGTGGTCAGAAACACACTGGTCAGAAACACAGTCGTCAGAAGCACAGTCGTCAGAAACGCACTGGTCAGAAACACAGTGGTCAGAAAAACAGTTGAGAGAAACACACTGGTCAGGAACACACTGCTCAGAAACACAATGGTCAGAAACACAGTGGTCAGAAAGACACTGGTCAGAAACACACTGGTTTTAAACACACTGGTCAGAAACACAGTGGTCAGAAACACGCTGGTCAGAAACACACTGGTCAGAAACACACTGGTCAGAAACACACTCGACATAAACACACTGGTCAGAAACACAGTGGCTAGAAACACAGTGGTCAGAAACACACTGGTGAGAAACACAGTGGTCAGAAACATAGTGGTCAGAAACACACTTGTCCGAAACACAGTGGTCAGAAACACGCTGGTCAGAACTACACTGGGCAAAAGCACACTGGTCAGTAACACAGTGCTTAGAAACACAGTGGTCAGAAACACTGTGGTCAGAAACACACTGGTCAGAAACACAGTGCTCGGAAACACCGTGGTCAGAAACACACTCATCAGAAACACACAGGTAAGAAACACACTGGTCAGAAAAATAGCGGTCAGAAAAACTCTGGTCAGAAACACACTGGTCAGAAAAACAGCGGTCACAGACACACTTGTAAGATACACACTGGTCAGAAACACAGTGGTCAGAAACACACTGGTCAGAAAAATAGCGGTCAGAAAAACTCTGGTCAGAAACACACTGGTCAGAAAAACAGCGGTCACAGACACACTTGTAAGATACACACTGGTCAGAAACACAGTGGTCAGAAACACAGTGGTCAGAAACACCCTGGTCAAAAACACAAGGATCAGAAACACACTGGTCAGAAACAAACTGGTCAGAAACACACTGGTCAGAAACACACCGGTCATAAACACAATGGTCCGAACCACCGTGGTCAGTAACAGAGTGGTCAGAAACACAGTGGTCAGAAACACAGTGGTCAGAAACACANGGAACCGCGGTTCCGGTTCCATTCTCAGAACTGCGGTTCCGTACCGGTGTGCAGCCTTATTGACAAGGGCTTGGACTCGCGAGTCCGGATCGCGAGCCCGTGGTTTTGGCTTACAGGCTTATACACTGGTCAGAAACACAGTGGTCAGAAACACAGTGGTCAGACACACAGTGGTCAGAAACAATGTGGTCAGAAAGACAGTGGTCAGAAATACAGTGGTCACAAACACAGTGGTCAGAAACACACTGGTGAGAAACACACTGGTCAGAAACACACTGGTCAGAAACACACTGGTCAGAAACACACTGGTCAGAAACACACTGGTCAAAAACACATTGGTCATGAAAACAGTGGTCAGAAACACAGTGGTCGGGAACACAGTGGTCAGAAACACTGTGGTCAGAAACACCGTGGTCAGAAACACACTGGTCAGAAACACAGTGGTCAGAAACACCGTGGTCAGAGACACAGTGGTCAGAAACACACTGGTCAGAAACACAGTGGTCACAAACACAGTGGTCAGAAAAACAGCAGTCAGAAACACCGTGGTCATAAACACACTGGTCAGAAACACAGTGGTCAGAAAGACACTGGTCAGAAACACAGTGGTCAGAAACACCGTGGTCAGAGACACAGTGGTCAGAAACACAGTGGTCAGAAAGACAGTGGTCAGAAACACAGTGGTCAGAAACACTGTGGTCAGAAACACCGTGGTCAGAAACACTCTGGTCAGAAACACAGTGGTCAGAAACACCGTGGTCAGAGACACAGTGGTCAGAAACACAGTGGTCAGAAAGACAGTGGTCAGAAACACAGTGGTCAGAAACACTGTGGTCAGAAACACCGTGGTCAGAAACACTCTGGTCAGAAACACAGTGGTCAGAAACACCGTGGTCAGAGACACAGTGGTCAGAAACACAGTGGTCAGAAAGACAGTGGTCAGAAACACAGTGGTCAGAAACACTGTGGTCAGAAACACCGTGGTCAGAAACACTCTGGTCAGAAACACAGTGGTCAGAAACACCGTGGTCAGAGACACAGTGGTCAGAAACACAGTGGTCAGAAAGACAGTGGTCAGAAACACAGTGGTCAGAAACACTGTGGTCAGAAACACCGTGGTCAGAAACACTCTGGTCAGAAACACAGTGGTCAGAAACACCGTGGTCAGAGACACAGTGGTCAGAAACACAGTGGTCAGAAAGACAGTGGTCAGAAACACAGTGGTCAGAAACACTGTGGTCAGAAACACCGTGGTCAGAAACACTCTGGTCAGAAACACAGTGGTCAGAAACACCGTGGTCAGAGACACAGTGGTCAGAAACACAGTGGTCAGAAAGACAGTGGTCAGAAACACAGTGGTCAGAAACACTGTGGTCAGAAACACCGTGGTCAGAAACACTCTGGTCAGAAACACAGTGGTCAGAAACACCGTGGTCAGAGACACAGTGGTCAGAAACACAGTGGTCAGAAAGACAGTGGTCAGAAACACAGTGGTCAGAAACACTGTGGTCAGAAACACCGTGGTCAGAAACACTCTGGTCAGAAACACAGTGGTCAGAAACACCGTGGTCAGAGACACAGTGGTCAGAAACACAGTGGTCAGAAAGACAGTGGTCAGAAACACAGTGGTCAGAAACACTGTGGTCAGAAACACCGTGGTCAGAAACACTCTGGTCAGAAACACAGTGGTCAGAAACACCGTGGTCAGAGACACAGTGGTCAGAAACACAGTGGTCAGAAAGACAGTGGTCAGAAACACAGTGGTCAGAAACACTGTGGTCAGAAACACCGTGGTCAGAAACACTCTGGTCAGAAACACAGTGGTCAGAAACACCGTGGTCAGAGACACAGTGGTCAGAAACACAGTGGTCAGAAAGACAGTGGTCAGAAACACAGTGGTCAGAAACACTGTGGTCAGAAACACCGTGGTCAGAAACACTCTGGTCAGAAACACAGTGGTCAGAAACACCGTGGTCAGAGACACAGTGGTCAGAAACACAGTGGTCAGAAAGACAGTGGTCAGAAACACAGTGGTCAGAAACACTGTGGTCAGAAACACCGTGGTCAGAAACACTCTGGTCAGAAACACAGTGGTCAGAAACACCGTGGTCAGAGACACAGTGGTCAGAAACACAGTGGTCAGAAAGACAGTGGTCAGAAACACAGTGGTCAGAAACACTGTGGTCAGAAACACCGTGGTCAGAAACACTCTGGTCAGAAACACAGTGGTCAGAAACACCGTGGTCAGAGACACAGTGGTCAGAAACACACTGGTCAGAAACACACTGGTCAGAAACACACCGGTCATAAACACAATGGTCCGAACCACCGTGGTCAGTAACAGAGTGGTCAGAAACACAGTGGTCAGAAACACAGTGGTCAGAAACACACTAGTCAAAAACACAGTGGTCAGAAACGCAGTGGTCAGAAACACGCTGGTCAGAAACACAGTGGTCAGAGACACACTGGTCAGAGATGCATTGGTCATTACCACAGTGGTCCGAAACACGGTGATCAGAATCACAGTGGTCACAAAGACGGTGTACAGAAACACAGTGGTCGGAAACACACTGGTCAGAAACACAGTGGTCAGAAACGCAGTGGTCAGAAACTGACTGGTCAGAAACACCGTGGGTAGAAACACACTGGTCAGAAACACAGTGGTAAGAAACACACTGGTCACAAACGCAGCGGTCACAAACACAGTGGTCAGATACACAGTAGTCAGAAACACATTGGTCAGAAACACAGTGGTCAGAAACACAGTGGTCAGAAATACACTGGTCAGAAACACACTGGTCAGAAACACAATGGTCGGAAACACACTGGCCAGAAACACACTAGTCGGAAACACAATGGTCAGAAAGACAGTGGTCATAGAAACAGTGGCCAGAAACACGCTGGTCAGAAACACAGTGGTCAGAAACACAGTGGTCAGAAACAAAGTGGTAAGAAACACACTCATCAGAAACACAGTGGTCAGGAACACACGGTCATGCACACAGTGGTCAGAAACACAGTGGTCAGAAACAAAGTGGTAAGAAACACACTCATCAGAAACACAGTGGTCAGGAACACACGGTCATGCACACAGTGGTCAGAAACACACTGGTCAGAAACACAGTGGTCAGCAACACACTGGTCAGAAACACACTGGTCAGAAACACAGGGTCATACACACAGTGGTCAGAAACACACAGGTCAGAAACACACTGGTCAGAAACAGACTGGTCAGAAACACAGTGGTCAGAAACACAGTAGTCAGAAACACACTGGTCAGAAACACAGTGGTCGGAAAGACACTGGTCAGAAACACAGTGGTCAGAAACACAGTGGTCAGAAAACCACTGGTCAGAAACACAGTGGTCAGAAACACACTGGTCAGAAACACAGTGGTCAAAATCACAGTGGTCAGAAACACACTGGTCCAAAACACTGTGGTCAGAAACACAGTGGTCAGAAACACAGTGGTCAAAAACACACTGGTAAGAAACACACTGGCCGAAAACACAGTGGTCGGAAACACAGTGGTCATAAACACACTGGTCAGACACACAGTGGTCAGAAACACACTGGTCAGAAACACACTGGTCAGAAACACTGTGGTCAGAAACACAGTGGTCAGAAACACAATAGTCAGAAACACACTTCTCAGAAACACACTGGTCAGAAACACAGTGGTCAGAAACACAGTGGTCAGAAACACAGTGGTCAGAAACACAGTGGTCAGAAACACAGTTGTCAGAAACACAGTGGTCAGAAACACAGTGGTCAGAAACACAGTGGTTAGAAACACAGTGGTCAGAAACACGCTGGTCAGAAATACACTGGTCAGAAACTCACTGGTCAGAAACACACTGGTCATAAACACACTGGTCAGAAACACAGTGGCCATAAACACAGTGGTCAGAAACACACTGGTGAGAAACACAGTGGTCAGAAACATAGTGGTTAGAAACACAGTTGTCAGAAACACAGAGGTCAGAAACACGCTGGTCAGAACCACACTGGTCAGAAGCACAGTGGTCAGAAACAGAGTGGTCAGAAACACAGTAGTCAGAAACACAGTGGTCGGAAACACAGTGGTCAGACACACGGTGGTCAGAAACTCATTGGTCAGAAATACAGTTGTCAAACACACTGGTCAGGAACATTGTGGTCAGAAACACGGTGGTCAGAAACTCATTGGTCAGAAATACAGTTGTCAAACACACTGGTCAGGAACATTGTGGTCAGAAACACGGTGGTCAGAAACTCATTGGTCAGAAATACAGTTGTCAAACACACTGGTCAGGAACATTGTGGTCAGAAACACGGTGGTCAGAAACTCATTGGTCAGAAATACAGTTGTCAAACACACTGGTCAGGAACATTGTGGTCAGAAACACGGTGGTCAGAAACTCATTGGTCAGAAATACAGTTGTCAAACACACTGGTCAGGAACATTGTGGTCAGAAACACGGTGGTCAGAAACTCATTGGTCAGAAATACAGTTGTCAAACACACTGGTCAGGAACATTGTGGTCAGAAACACGGTGGTCAGAAACTCATTGGTCAGAAATACAGTTGTCAAACACACTGGTCAGGAACATTGTGGTCAGAAACACGGTGGTCAGAAACTCATTGGTCAGAAATACAGTTGTCAAACACACTGGTCAGGAACATTGTGGTCAGAAACACGGTGGTCAGAAACTCATTGGTCAGAAATACAGTTGTCAAACACACTGGTCAGGAACATTGTGGTCAGAAACACGGTGGTCAGAAACTCATTGGTCAGAAATACAGTTGTCAAACACACTGGTCAGGAACATTGTGGTCAGAAACACGGTGGTCAGAAACTCATTGGTCAGAAATACAGTTGTCAAACACACTGGTCAGGAACATTGTGGTCAGAAACACGGTGGTCAGAAACTCATTGGTCAGAAATACAGTTGTCAAACACACTGGTCAGGAACATTGTGGTCAGAAACACGGTGGTCAGAAACTCATTGGTCAGAAATACAGTTGTCAAACACACTGGTCAGGAACATTGTGGTCAGAAACACGGTGGTCAGAAACTCATTGGTCAGAAATACAGTTGTCAAACACACTGGTCAGGAACATTGTGGTCAGAAACACGGTGGTCAGAAACTCATTGGTCAGAAATACAGTTGTCAAACACACTGGTCAGGAACATTGTGGTCAGAAACACGGTGGTCAGAAACTCATTGGTCAGAAATACAGTTGTCAAACACACTGGTCAGGAACATTGTGGTCAGAAACACGGTGGTCAGAAACTCATTGGTCAGAAATACAGTTGTCAAACACACTGGTCAGGAACATTGTGGTCAGAAACACGGTGGTCAGAAACTCATTGGTCAGAAATACAGTTGTCAAACACACTGGTCAGGAACATTGTGGTCAGAAACACGGTGGTCAGAAACTCATTGGTCAGAAATACAGTTGTCAAACACACTGGTCAGGAACATTGTGGTCAGAAACACGGTGGTCAGAAACTCATTGGTCAGAAATACAGTTGTCAAACACACTGGTCAGGAACATTGTGGTCAGAAACACGGTGGTCAGAAACTCATTGGTCAGAAATACAGTTGTCAAACACACTGGTCAGGAACATTGTGGTCAGAAACACGGTGGTCAGAAACTCATTGGTCAGAAATACAGTTGTCAAACACACTGGTCAGGAACATTGTGGTCAGAAACACGGTGGTCAGAAACTCATTGGTCAGAAATACAGTTGTCAAACACACTGGTCAGGAACATTGTGGTCAGAAACACGGTGGTCAGAAACTCATTGGTCAGAAATACAGTTGTCAAACACACTGGTCAGGAACATTGTGGTCAGAAACACGGTGGTCAGAAACTCATTGGTCAGAAATACAGTTGTCAAACACACTGGTCAGGAACATTGTGGTCAGAAACACGGTGGTCAGAAACTCATTGGTCAGAAATACAGTTGTCAAACACACTGGTCAGGAACATTGTGGTCAGAAACACGGTGGTCAGAAACTCATTGGTCAGAAATACAGTTGTCAAACACACTGGTCAGGAACATTGTGGTCAGAAACACGGTGGTCAGAAACTCATTGGTCAGAAATACAGTTGTCAAACACACTGGTCAGGAACATTGTGGTCAGAAACACGGTGGTCAGAAACTCATTGGTCAGAAATACAGTTGTCAAACACACTGGTCAGGAACATTGTGGTCAGAAACACGGTGGTCAGAAACTCATTGGTCAGAAATACAGTTGTCAAACACACTGGTCAGGAACATTGTGGTCAGAAACACGGTGGTCAGAAACTCATTGGTCAGAAATACAGTTGTCAAACACACTGGTCAGGAACATTGTGGTCAGAAACACGGTGGTCAGAAACTCATTGGTCAGAAATACAGTTGTCAAACACACTGGTCAGGAACATTGTGGTCAGAAACACGGTGGTCAGAAACTCATTGGTCAGAAATACAGTTGTCAAACACACTGGTCAGGAACATTGTGGTCAGAAACACGGTGGTCAGAAACTCATTGGTCAGAAATACAGTTGTCAAACACACTGGTCAGGAACATTGTGGTCAGAAACACGGTGGTCAGAAACTCATTGGTCAGAAATACAGTTGTCAAACACACTGGTCAGGAACATTGTGGTCAGAAACACGGTGGTCAGAAACTCATTGGTCAGAAATACAGTTGTCAAACACACTGGTCAGGAACATTGTGGTCAGAAACACGGTGGTCAGAAACTCATTGGTCAGAAATACAGTTGTCAAACACACTGGTCAGGAACATTGTGGTCAGAAACACGGTGGTCAGAAACTCATTGGTCAGAAATACAGTTGTCAAACACACTGGTCAGGAACATTGTGGTCAGAAACACGGTGGTCAGAAACTCATTGGTCAGAAATACAGTTGTCAAACACACTGGTCAGGAACATTGTGGTCAGAAACACGGTGGTCAGAAACTCATTGGTCAGAAATACAGTTGTCAAACACACTGGTCAGGAACATAGTGGTCAGAAACACACTGGTCAGAAACACGGTGGTCAGAAACTCATTGGTCAGAAATACACTGGTCAGAAACAGAGTGGTCAGAAACACAGTGGTCAGAAACTCAATGGTCAGAAACACAGTGGTCATAAACATAGTGGTTAGAAACACAGTGGTCAGCAACACACTGGTCAGAAACACACTGGTCAAAAACACAATGGTCAGAAACACACTGTTCAGAAACATACTGGTGAGACACACACTGGTCAGAAACACAGTGGTCAAAAACACACTGGTCACAAACACAGTGGTCACAACAACACTGGTCAGCAACACACTGGTCAGGAACATTGTGGTCAGAAACACGGTGGTAAGAAACACAGTGGTCAGACACACGTTGGTCAGAAACACAGTGGTGAGAAACACA
>SZWC01038281.1:0-13958 GCA_023375785.1 Penium margaritaceum
CCCTTCCATTTTGTCTCTGGTGCTTAGGTCACATCATCACTGTTTCAATGGTGCTTTGGTCACACTCCAATTGTGTCTACGGTGCTTTAATCACATTCTTATGGTTTCAATGGTACTTCGCTCACACGTTCACTCTATCTATGGTGCTTCGGTCACATAATCACTCTTCTAATGATGCTTTGGTCACACTTTCACTGTGTCTATGGTGCTTTGGTTATATTCTCTCTGTTCTACAAGTGCTTTGGTCACACGTTCACTATGTCTAAAGTTCTTAGGTCACATTTTCACTGTTTCAATAGTGCGTTGGTCACACTTTCACTGTACCTATGATGCTTACATCACATTATCACTGTTTCAATGGTGCTTCAGTCACACGTATACTGTGTCTATGGTGCTCTAGTCATATAATCACTGTTTAATTGGTGCTTTGGTCATACGTTTACTATATATAAAGTGTTTAGATTACGTCATTACTCTTTCAAGGTTGCTTTGGTCGCACTTTGACCGTGTCTTTGGTGCTTTTATTACATTATCACTGTTTCAATAGTGCTTATGTGACTCTTTCACTGTGTCTATGGTGCTTAGGTCACATTACCACTTGTTAAATGGTGATTTTCTTGCACCATTGTTGTGTCTATGGTGCTTTTGTCACATTATCACTGTTTCAATGGTGCTTTGGTCAAACATTATTTGTGTGTATAGTGCTTAGGTCACATTATCACCATTTCAATGGTGCTTTGGTCAAATGTTTATGTGTGTGTAGTGCTTTGGTCATATTATCACTCTTCAAATGGGCCTTTGGTCATGTTTTCACTGTGTCTATGGTGCATAGGTCACGTTATCATTGTTTCAATTGTGCTTTGGTTAAACATGCACTATGTATATGGTGCTTTGGTCACATTATCACTGTTCCAATGGTTCTTTGGTCACACTTTCATTGTGTCTATGGTGGTTAGGTCACATTATCGCTACTTCAGCCTTGGAAGACACGCAAAGAGAGAGAGAGCAATGACCAGCTGAATACGTAGTTGATAATATAGCAACATATACAAGACAGTGTATATAGTGCTAGTCTAGCAGAGTCTAAGCCTACATCTTATGGTAGTCAATAGGATTGGCGCAGGCGCAACTGAGCTGCTGCTCCTGCTGCTGCTTTGGTGAGCGGCGCCGAGTACCGGCTTTGCGCGGGGCTCAACGGGAGGAGTGAGGCACAGTAGGTCCTTGGTTTGGCGGGAACGCCATTTGTCTTGGAGCAAGGACCGAACCGCTTGAGTGAGGGTTGAGTGATCGTGTGGCCGTTATTTACCGGTGCGTGGATTTTCCGGTATCTGGTCAGGATCCATCATGCGATTGGTAGGGCTTGTCGGTCGTTCTCCCAGGTGATCCGTTGGAGCTGTCGAGTCTGGTTTGTGAACTGGTCCTCGAGTGGGATTTTCTGGTGAGGCTGATTTGCAGGTTTGTCCGGCAGCTTGGACAGGTTAAGATGACCCCGGCTGTTGCGAGTGACTTGTGGGTATGAGAGCACAATTCCAACAATACTGTCACTGTTTCAATGGTTCTTTGGTCACAATGTTACGTGTGTATGGTGCTTCTATCACATTATCACTGTTTCAATGGTGCTTTTGTCACATGTTTACTATGTTTATGGTGCTTAGGTCACAATATCACTGTTTTATTGGTGCTTTGGTCATTGCCTTACTGTGTGTATGGTGTGTAGGTCACATTATCACCGTTGGAATGGTGCTTTGGTCACAATTCTACTATGTCTATGGTGCTGATGTCAAATAATCACTGTTTCAATGGTTTTTTGGTTACACCTTCACTATTGTTGTAGTGCTTATGTCACATTGTGACTGTTTCAATTGTGCTTTGAACACATTGTCATTATTTCAATGGTACTTTGGTCACAAATTCACTGTCTATGGTGCTTAGGTCCCATTGTCACTGTTTTGACTGTGCTTCGGTCACACCTTTACAGTGTCGAAGTGCTTATGTCAAATCATAACCTTTTCATTTGTGCTTTGGTCAAACTTTCATTGTATGTATGGTACTTAGATCACATGATCACTGTTTCAATGGTGTTCTGGTAACACTTTGCCTGTCTATGGTGCTTTGGTCACATTATCAATGTTTCAATGGTGTTTTTGTCACAATGTCTACGGTGCTTAGGTAACAATATCACCGTTTTATTGTGCTTTGTTTCAGTGCTTAAGTCACATTATCACATTTTCAATTGTAATCTGGTCAGAATGGCATTGTCTCTATGTTGATTTAGCCACAATATCACTGTTTCAATGGTGTTTTGGTCACACTTTCACTTTGTCTATATTCCTTACTTCGTGTTAACACTATTTCAATGGTGTTTTGGTCACACTTTCACTATTTCTATAATGCTTGGGTCACATTATCACCGTTTCAATGGTACTTTGGCCACACTTTCACCTTGTACATGGTGCTTATGTCACATTATCACTATAAAAATGATGCTTTGGTCGAATTTTTGTTGTGTCTATGGTGCTTTGGTCACATGAGCACTGTTTGAATGGAACTTTTGGTCACCTTGTCACTGTGTCTATGGTGCTTTGGTCATATTCTCACTTTTTCAATGGTGCTTTGGTCACACTTTCACTTTGTCTATGGTGCTTTGGTCATGTTTTCACATTTTCAATGGTGCGTTGGTCACACATTCACTGTGTCTATGGTGCATAGGTCACGTTCCCACTGTTTCAATGGTACTTTGGTCACATGTTCCGTTTGTCTATGGTACGTAAGTCGCACAATCACTATTTCTTTGGTGCTTTTGTTACACTTTCATTGTGTTTATGGTGCTTTGGTCACATTATGATAGTTTCAATGGTACTTTGGTCATACCTTCACTGTGGCTATGGTACTTATGTCAAGTTATCATTACTTCAATGGTGCGTTGGTCACACTTTCAATGTCTCTATGGTGCTTACGTGACATTATCACAGTTATAATGATGCTTTCGTCACACCTTCACTGTTTTGTATAGTTGTTAGGTCAGACTATCACCGTTTCAATGGTGCTTTGGTCACATTTTAACTTTGTCTAAAGTACTTAGGTCACATTGTCATTGTTTCAATGGTGTTTTGGTCACACGTTCACGGTGTCTATGGTGCTTAGGTCACATTATCTCTGTCTCAAAGGTCCTTTTGGTCAGACGTTAACGGTGTCTATAGTGCTTAGATCCCATTTTCACTCTTTGAATGGTGCTTTGGTCATCCGTTCACTGTGTCTGTGGTGTTTTGGTTACATCGTCAATGTTTCAGTGGTACTTTGGTTACACTTTTACAGTCTATGGTGCTTTGGTTACATTATCACTGTTTCAACGGTACTTTGGTCACACTTCCATTGTGTGTATGGTGCTTTGGTCATCTTTTACCGTTTTAATGGTGCTTTGGTTACACTTTCACTGTGTCTATGGTGTTTAGGTCACACTATCACTATTAAATGGTGCTTTGGTCACGCATCTACCGTGTCTATGCTGGTTTGGTCACATTCTCACTGTTTCAATAGTACATTGGTCATACGTTCACTATGTCTATGGTGATTTGGTCACATTCTCACTGTTTCAATGGTCCTCTGGTCACAATTTCTCTGTGTTTATGGTACTTTGGTAGCTTTTTCACTGTTTCTATGGTACTTTTGTCACACTTGCATTGTGTATACAGGGCTTCGGTCACATTTTCACCTCTTTTATGGTGTTTTGGTCACACTTGTATTGTGGTTATTGTGCTTAGGTCAAATTATCACTGTTTCAATGGTTCTTTGGTCATACGTTCACTGTGTCTATGATGCTTAGGTCACATTATAACGCTTTCAATGGTGCTTTGGTCACACCTACACAGTGTCTATGGTGCTTTGGTTACAATCACACTGTTTCAATGGTCCTTTGTTCACACGTTCTCTCTGTCTATGGTACTTTGGTCACATCTTTGCTGTTTCAATGATGTTTGGGTCACATGTTCACTGTGTCTGTGCTGCTATGGTCATATCATCGATGGTTCAATGGTGATTTGGTCATCCTTTCACTGTGTCTATGGTGCGTAGGTGACGGCATCACTATTTCAATGGTACTTTGGCCACACTCTCACCATTTCCATGGTGCTTTGGTCACATTGTCAATGTTTTCATGGTACTTTGGTCACACTTTCACTGTGTCTATGGTGCTTAGGTCACCACGCGTTTTGGTGACGAGGACCGATGAGGACGACGAGGACTCCCCGTAGCTCCGTCGCTGCGCCTCGTTGCGGACGTACTCTGCGACCGCGCCATATGCAAGCTTGTCCTCTGCCCATCCTCCTAAGACTATAATGAGAGGGCTCCAACTGTCAGGAAGGGCCATGAGGAGGGCCATCACCTGCAGGTGCGTGTCCATCTTCCACCCCACGTTGTTGCATTGTGAGGCGAGTGACTCGATCTGCTGCATGGCGGTGATGACATCATCTCCCTCATTGATTCTCACTGTTAGGAGTCGCTTCATTGCAAAGAGTTTGTTTGCCAGCGACTTGGATTGATGGATGGCACAGAGTTTTTGCAAAGCGTCGGCTGCCAGCTTGCAGCTCTGGAAGTAGCCCCACTGCGACTCGGCCGTCCCGGACACCAACAGCATGAGCGCCTCCGTGTTCTTCTTTGCAAAGGCCTCCTTCTGCGCTTCCGTCGCCGTCGCTTTGTCGAGGACATCCGTTCCCTTCATGACCTCCAGCAGCCCCTTATGCGCGAGGTGCAGCTCAAAGTGCCACATCCATAGTCCGTAGCCAGGACCTTTTGTGGTGATTTGGTCACATTATCACAGTTTCAATTGTGCTATTGTCAAGTTCACAGTGTTTATGGCGCTTTGGTCACCTTATCACTATGTTAATGGAGCTTAGGTAACATTTTCACTATGTCTATAGTCCTTAGGTTTCATTGTCACAGTTGCATTGTGCTTTCCTCGCACTTTCACCGTGTCTATGATGCTTAAGTTACATCATCACTTTTTCAATGGTGTTTTGGTCATACGTTTACCGTATCTACCGTGCTTAGGTCACTTCATCACTGTTTCAATGGTTCTTTGGTCACAGGTTGACTGTGTCTATGCTGCTTTGGTCCCATTATCGCTGTTTAAAATGTGCTTTGGTCACACTTTCACAGTGTATATGCTGCTAATGTCGCATGATCACTGTTTGAATGGTGCTTTGATCACGCTTTCACGGTGTCCATGATACCTAGGTCATATTTCACTGTTCTAATGGTGCTTTGGTCAGTCTTTCAATGTATCTATTGTGCTTAGTTCACACCATCACTGTTTCATTCGAGCTTTTGGTCACACTTTCACTATGTCTATGGTGCTTTGGTCACGCTATCACTGTTTCAATGGTGTTGTCGTCACTTTAACTATGTTATGGTGCTTATGTCACATTATCACAGTTTCAATAGTACTTTGGTCATACTTTGACTGTGTCTATGATGCTTAAGTCAGATTGTTACTATTTCAATGGTGCTTTGGTCACACTTTTACTGTGTCTATCGTGCTAAGGTCACGTCATCACTTTTTCATTGGTGCTTTGGTCACCCTTTTAATGTGTCTATATGTTTAAGTCATGTTATCTCTGTTTCAATGGTGCTTTGTTCACACTTTCATTGTGTATATGGTTCTTTGTTCACGGTAACTGCGTGACCAAAGCACCATTACACGGTGATTATGTGACGCAAGCACTATAGGCACATTGAAAGTGTGACCAAACACCGTTGACACTGTGATAATGTCACCTAAGTACTATAGACACAATGAATGTATGACTAAATCACTTTTAAAACAGTGATAATGTCACCAAAGCACCGTAAGCACTATGAAAGTGTGACCAAAGTAACATTGATGGAGTGATAAATTTACTTAAGCACCATAGACATAGTGGACATGTGACCAAAGCACCATAGACAGAGTAAAGGTGTGACCAAAGCACCATAAACACATAAACGTGTGACAAAAATACCATTAAAACAGTGTACATGTGACCTTAGTGCCATGGATATAGTGAAAATGTGACCAAATAACTTTTGAAGTAGTGATAATGTGACATGAACACCGCAGACACCGTATAATAGTGACCAAAGCACCATTTAGATAATGGTAATGTGACCAAAGCAACATAGACAGGGTGAGAGTGTTACCAAAGCACCATTGAAACAGTCATGACATGACCTTAGAACTATAAACACTATGAAAGTGTGTCCAAGGAACCAAGTAAGCAGTGAAAAAATCACCATAACACCATAGACATAATAATGTAACCAAAGCATGATTGAAACAGTGATAATGTGACCTTAGCACTACAGACACAATGAATGTGACCATAACACCATTGAGACAATGATAATGTGACCAATACATCATAGAAACAAGGAAAGTGTGACCAAAGCACCAGTGAAACAGTGATATGGTGACAAATGCACCATAGAAACAGTAGACGTGTAACCAAATCACAATTGAAACATTGAAAACTTGACCACAGCACCATAGTGAAAGTGAAAGCATTACCAACGCACCATTGAAACAGTGATAATGTGATCGACGTGCAATGGACAGTGTGAAAGGGTGACCAAAGCACCATTGAAAAAATGATTATGTGACCAACAATCCATACACACAGTGAAAGTGTGACCAAAGTACCATTGAAACAGTGATAATGACACATAAGCACCATAGACACAGTAAACATGTGACCAAATCACCATTGAAGCAGTGATGATGTGACCTAAGAACCATAGACACAATAAAACTGTGACCAGAGAACCATTGAAACAGTGATAACCCGACATAAGCACCATAGAAACAGTTAACCTGTGATCAAAGCATTGTTGAAACAATGATAATGTGACCTGAGCACCATTGACATATCAAAGGTGTGACCGTAAGATAATGGAAACTATGACATTGTGACATAAGTACCCTAGAAACAGTAAACGTGTGACCACTTCACCATTGAAACAACTAATGTGACCAAAGCATCATATACACATAAACATGTGACCAAAATACCTTTGAATCGATGATAATGTATCATACGCACCACAATTACAGTGAACGTGTGACAAAAGCACCATTGAAGCAGTGATAATGTGACCTAAACACGATGGAAAAAAAGAAATTGTGACCAAAGCACAATTGAAAAGGTGATAACGTGACAAACGCATCATAGACACAGCAAAAGTGTGACAAAAGCACAATTGAAACAGTGATGAAAAGACATTAGCACAATAGACACAGTGAAAGTGTGACCAAAGAACCATTGAAACAGTGATGATGTGATAATACCACTAAAGACAGAATAATGTGACCAAAGTATCGTTGAAATAGCGATAATGTGATCTAAGCATCGTAAACACGGTGAAAATTTGACAAATGCATTGTTTCAACCGTGAAAATGTTACCTGAGCACTATAGACACAATGAGTGTGACCAAAGCACCATTGGAATAGTGAGAATGTGACCAAAGCATCATAGACACAGTGAAAGTGTGACCAACGCACCATTGAAACGGTGATAATTGGACCAAAGCACCATAAACACAGTATAAGTGTGACCAAATCACCATTGAAACAGTGCTGATGTCACCAGAGTACCATAGACACATTATAAGTGTGACCAAAGCACCATTGAAACAGTGAGAATGTGACATAAGGAACATAAACACAATGAAATTTTGACAAAAGCACCTTTTAAACAATGATATTGTGACCAAAATAACATAGACAAAGTGAATAAGAGACCAAAGCACCATTGAAGCAAATATAATGTGACCAAAGCACCATAGACATAGTGAAAGTATGACCAAAGCATCGTCGAAACAATGGAGATGTGACCAAAGCACCATAGACACGATGAGAATGACACCAAAGTAAAAACTATACAGTGATAATGTGACATAAGTACCATAGACATAATAAAAGTGTGACCTAAGCACCATTGAGATTGTGAGAATGTAGCATAAACACCACAGACACAGCTAAAGGGTGACAAAAGCACCATTGAAATAGTGAGATTGTAACCAAAGTACTATATACACTGTGAACGTGTCACCAAAGAACTGTTGATACAGCAAGAATGTGACCAAAGTACCATGGCCATAGTGAAAGTATGGCGAATGCACCGTTGAAACAGTGATAACATGACCGAAGCACCATAGACATAGTGACACTGTGACCAAAGCACCATTGAACAATTGATAATGTGACCATGGCACCATAGACACCGTGAAAATGACACCAAAGCAGCATTGAAACAGTGACAATGTGACCAAAGCATCACAGGCACTGTGAAAGTGTGACCAAAGCACCATTGGAACAGTCATAATTTGACCAAAGCATAGTAGACACAGTGGAAGAGTGACCAAAGCACCATCGAAATCGTGATTATGTGACCAAAGCACCATATACACAGTGAAAGTGACACCAAAGCACCAATGAAACAGTGACAATGTGTCCTCATTACCATAGTGAAAGTGTGACATAAGCACCATTGAGACACTGATTGGGTGAAAAATACACCATTGAAATACTGATAATGTGACCAAAGCACCATAAACATTGTGAAACGGTGACCAGAGTACCGTTGAAACGGTGATTATATGACCAAAGAATCATAGACACATTGAAAGATTGACCAAAGTACCATTGAAACTGTCATGATGTCACCTAAGCACAATATACACAAAGAAAGTGTGACCAAAGCACCGGAGAAATAATGACGATTTCATGTAAGTACCATGGACACAGTGACAGTGTGACCAAAATTCCATTGAAGCAATGACAACATGACCTAAGCAACATATATATAGAA
The DNA here is from genome assembly GCA_023375785.1 of Penium margaritaceum. NCBI lineage: Eukaryota > Viridiplantae > Streptophyta > Zygnematophyceae > Desmidiales > Peniaceae > Penium > Penium margaritaceum. The sequence goes on from SZWC01038281.1 coordinate 8,843, forward strand.
AACGTGTGACCAAAGCACTATTGAAACAGTGATAATGTGATCAAAGCACCATAGACACAGCAAAGGTATGACCAAAGCACCATTGAAACAGTGATAGTGTGACCTTATAACCACGGACAGAGTGAAAGTGTGTCAAATGTACCATTGAGACAATTAATATGACCAAAGCACAATAGATACATGAACATCTGAGCAAAACACCACTCAGACAGTGGTAATGTGACATCAACACCTTAGACACTGTGAAATTGTGACCAAAGCACCATTGAAACGATGATAATGTGATAAAAGCATCATAGATACATTGAAAGTGTGGCCAAAGTACCATTGAAACAGTGACAACATTCTCTTGACAATACAGACACAATGAAAGTGTGGCCAAAGCACCATTTGAACAGCTATTATGTGACCAGCACACCATAGAGACAATAATGGGACCAATGTATCATTGAAACAAGTATAATGTGACCTAAGCACCGTAAAAACAGTGAACGTGTGATTTTAACACTATTAAAACAAAGATAATGTGACCAAAGCAAAGTAAAAATAGTGAACGTGTGACTAAAGCACTGTTAAAACAGTGATAATATTATTCATTTGTATAGACAGAATGAGTGTGATGAAAGTACCATTGAATTGTGGTAATGTGAACAACACATCATGGACACATTAAGTGTGACCAAAGCATCAATGAAACAGTGATAATGTGACAAAAGTACCATCGACAAAGTAAATAGGTCACCAAAGCACCACTGAAACAGTGATAATGTCACCATAGCACCGTAGACAAAGTCCAAATGTGTCCAAAGCACCATTGAAACAGCGATTATGTGACCTAAGTACCACACAAACAATGAAAGTGTGACCAAAGCACAATGGAAACACTTCTCATGTGACCAAAGCACCATAGAGTAAGTGAGAGAGTGACCAAAACACAATTGAAACAGTGATTATGTGACCAAGGCACCATAGACAGAGTGAGGTTGTAACCATAGCACCATTGAAAGAGTGATAATTGTACCAAAGCACCATGGACACAGTGAAAATGACACCAAACCACCTATGAAACAGTGATAATGTGACCTAAGCACAATAGACATATTGAAAGTGCGACCTACGCACCATAGAGACACTGATAATGTGACCTACGCACAATAAACATAGTGAAAGGGTGACCAAAGTAGCATTGAAATAGTGAAAATGTAACCTAAACAATATAGACACAATGATAGTGTGACCAAAGCAACATTAGAACAAAGATAGTATGACCACAGCACCAAAAGTACATTTTTGTGACATAAGCATTGTAGACTCTTTGAACACTGATAATATGACCTATGAACCATAAACATACTGAAAGTGTGAACAAAGCACTATTGAGAAACTGATCACGTGAACTAGTCATCATATACACGGTGACACTATGACCAAAGCACGGGGATATAATAGGGCAAGGGGAAGGCAAGAGCCAACGCGCCGTGAGAAATCTGCTGTTGGTGTGAGTACAGGCTGTTGCAAAGGGGGCAACTAGCTCGTGCAGATCCTTGTGCTAGCCACAGCTGCTGATGAATGACGAGGCAAAAGCTCATGATAACGAAGTGAGGGCAGGGGCAAACCGCGTGTGCTGTAGGAAGTTTCGGCATCGGTGCAGGTCGTCGTGTAGCGGGTAATGCGACCGGGAAGATCCTTCTGCCGAGTGGAAGAACGACATGGAAGCAGAGGAAGGCAGAGGCAGCTGATGGCTGAGTGGGTGCAGAGGTGAAACCAGGTACGCTGTGAAGCGATGCAGATGATGACAAAGAGGAGGCAGCGAGGAGAATGATACGAGATTATACCATGGAGATGGATGAGGCTGACACGATATGAGGTTGACAAGGATGGAGATGATTTGCAGCAGAGGCTAGGAGTGAGAGGCGTTTGACAGCAGGAGGATGACAATAATGTGGTTGATGAGAGGATACGACAGTGAGCGCAGAGCGAGGCACCCGGTTCCTTTTGTTGTGAAGAGATTGACGGCTTGTTCCCGAGCTGGCCCGAAACTGACGCTTTGGTCACACTTCCTATGTGTCTATGGTGCTTGCTTCTCATTATCACTATTGACTCAGAGAAAGTGTGACCAAACACAATTGAAACGGTTATTATGTGACCTAAGCAACATAGACATAGTGAAAGTGTGACCAAAGCAATGTCAAAACACTGGTAATGTGACCAAAGCACATAGACACAGTGAACGTGTGACCAAAACACCATTGAAAAAGTGATAATGTGACATACACACCCTACACACAATGAAAGAGTTACCAATGTACCATAGAAATAGTAATACTGTGACAAAAGCACCATAAAGACTATAAACGTTGGGCCAAAGGATCATTGAAACGGTGATAATGTGACCAAATCACTACATAAACAGTGTATGTCTGACCAAAGTACCATTGAAACAGCTAGAATGTGACCTTCGCAGAATAGACACAGTTAAACTGTGACCAAAGTACCATTGAAAGAGTGATAATGTGACCAAAGCACCATAGACACAGTAGAAGTGTGACCAGAGCACCATTGCAACAATGATTGTGTGCCCTTAACACCATATACACAATGTGGACACGGTAAAACCGTGACCACATCACCATTGAAATAGTGACAATATGACATAAGCACTATAGAAATAGTGAAACTCTGGCCAAAGCACCATTCGAACAGTGAGAATGTCACCAAAGCACCGTGACACAGTAAGAGTGTGACCAAAGCACCATTAAAACAGTAATAATGAGACATACGACCATAAACACAGTGACAATGTGACCAAAGCACCATAAAAAAGGTGATAATGTGATCAAAGCACCATATACGCAGTGCAAGTGTGACGTAAGGACCATTGAAACGGTGGAAATGTGACCAAAGTACCATAAACAGAGAAAGGTGTGACCGGAGTACAATTCAAACAATCATAATGCAACCTAACCACCATAGACACATTTACAGTGTGACCAACGCACCATTGGAACAGTGATAATGTGACATAAGCACCATAGACATGGTACACGTGTGACCACAGCACCGTTAAAACAGTGATGATGTGACCAAAGCACCATTCAAACAGCTTCCAATGTGACCAAAGTGCCATATACATAGTGAGAGTGTGACCAAAGCACCATTAAGATAGTGAACGTGTGACTTAAGCACCATAGACACCGTGAAAGTGTGACCAAATCACCATTGTAATTGTGATAATGTGACAAAAGCACCTTAGAAACAGTGAATGTGTGCCAAAAGCACCATTGAAACTGTGATATTGTGACCTGGGTACCATAGAAACAGTGAAAGTGTGACATAACCACAATTAAAACACTGACAATGTGACCAAAGACCATATATACAGCGAAAGGGTGACCAAAGCACTATTGAAAGAGTGATACTATGACCAAAGCACCAAAGACACAGTGAACGTATGACCAGCTTACCATTGAAACAGTGTTAATGTGACCAAAGTACCATAGACAAATAAACGAGGGACCAATGCACCATTGGAACTGTGAGAATGTCACTAAAGCATCGATACATAGTGAAAGTGTCACCAAAGTACCATTGAAACATTGATCATATGACATACGCACTATAGAAAAAGTGAAAGTGTGACCAAATCACCATCAAAACAGTTATAATGTGACCACAACACCATGTACATAGTCAACATGTGACGAAAGTACCATTGTAACAGTGATGATCTAACCTAAGCACTATACAAACAGTGGAAGTCTGACAGTATCATCATTGAAGCAGTGATAATGTGACCACAACACCATAGACAAAGTGAAAGTGTGGCCAAGGCACCATTGTAGTAGTGATAATGTGACCTACGTACATTAGATATAGTGAACGTGTGACCAACGTACCATTGAAACAGCGATAATGTAACCCAAGCACGAAAGACACGGTGAACGTCTGACCAAAACACCATTGAAACAGTGATAATCAGACCAAAGCACAATCGACACAGTGAATTTATGACCAAAGCACCATCAAAACAGTTATAATGTGACCTACACACCAAAGACAAAGTGAAAGTGTGACTAACGCACCATTGAAGAGGTAAAAATGGGACCTAAGCACCATAGACACAGTAAAGGCGTGACCAAACCATTACTAAAACATTGATTAGTGATCAAAGCACCACAGACAAAATGAAGGTGTGACCAATGCATCATTGAAACGGTGTTAATGTGACCCAAGGGTCGTGGATACGTTGAAAGTATGACCAATGCACCATTAAAACAGTGATTATGTAACCAAAGAACCATAGACACAAAAACGTGTGAGAAAAGCACCATTGGAACAGTTATACTGTCAGTAAAGTACCATAGACACAGTCAAAGCATGGCCAAACCACCATTGGAGCAGTGATGATATTACCTAAGCACCATAAACATACTGAGTATGACCAAAGCACCATTGAAACAGTGATAATGTGACAAAAGCAAACTAGACACGGTGAAAGTGTGACCAAAGTGCCATTGAAACAGTATTAATATGACCTAGGCACTATATAAACAAAGAAACTGTGACCGAATCACCATCGAAACAGTAATAATGCGACTGCATCATCATACACATAGTGAACGTGTGACCAAAGAACCTATGCAACAGTGATATTGTGACCTAAGCACCTTAGATACAGTGAAAGTGTGACCAAAGTACCATTGAAATGATGATAACGTAACATAAGCATACGACTTTGTTAACTACAAAAGCAAGTACGTTCAGCTGCCTAAGGAATAAACCATGCTACGTACCATGGTGGCCTTCCTTTTGTTTTGCCTGCCACGCTTCGCACCTGATGCTGGGCCTGTCAACTGTGGCACCTGTTGACTGTTGCTGGCGCCTCCTGTGCTTCCGGCTCCAGCGGTCGACTGTGGCCCCATTGAGTCCACCATCTCCACTCGCAACCGCTCGCAACCACTTGCAACCACTTGCAACCACTCACAACCACTCACAACCACTTGCAACCACTCGCAATCACTCGCAACCACTCGCAACCACTCGCAACCACTCGCAACCACTAGCAACCACTTGCACCCACTCGCAACCACTCACAACCACTCACAACCACTTGCAA
>SZWC01038284.1:0-13957 GCA_023375785.1 Penium margaritaceum
TTGTGCCTGGTTCTTTTGCCTGGTTCTTGTGCCTGGTTCTTGTGTAACGCAAATGGATCTACCCCAAAAATTTTGTGGTAGGCAATCATCAACTGGTCAAGTCACTTTGCTCAGAACTTGTCCATGGTCAAGGGTCACAACACATGTGCAAGGAGACATTAGAATCCATAACTCATTGATAGGATATGAGTAAGAGTGGTACATGGAAATACAAAACATGAATCCTTAAATGGCCAACGGCCTCGAACCGTTGAGTGACCGGGCCGCTGCCCAAGCCCGATGCCACAAGCTCCTAGTAGCTGCCATTCTCATGCTTGTCCTCAAATCTTGTCCCCTCATGATGTGATGTGCGCTCCGTGAGCCGCGCAACGTCCATGAAATCTTGTAACCAAGACAGAAAAGGGTGAGATGAGCACCCCATGAGTCATGCTCCTTCCACAACTAGGTAATCCCATTTGAGATGGGCGCCCCGTGAGTCGCGCTCCGCACACAAAATCCTGTAACCGCATACGAAGATGGTGTAGAGAGAGTGATGATTTTGTCCCCGGGTCGGTGGCGTCGAGCGAGCTCCATGTGTACCTGCACGCTTTCCGCCACCGCTGCCCTCTCGCATCCAACACGATGCCGTGCCACCAACACGGTCACCGCTTTTCAAGCTTCCAATCCTTCCGCTTCCCATCCTTCCTCGAGTGTCGGGTCCACGTGACACCCGCCGGTAACATGTTGCCATGCTACCGGTGTGGTCACCTCGTGCCACATTTCCAACTCCAACCGCGCTTCCGCTTTCGTCACACTTTTTGGTGGATCAGAAGATTTGGTGGTACATGTGTAACACCCCTCCCTGTCAAGCCAAGCTCGACCCGAGCTTCACTCCTCATCCTCCTCATCAGCTTCCTCGACCTCTTCGACCTCCTCCTCCTTGGCTTCCTCAGCTTCCTCCTCAGCTTCCTCTTCGGCCTCGTTGGTCTCCTTGGCCTCCTCGCTCACCTCAACCAGCCGCGCCCTCTTTGACTTCCTTCCACCGTCGCCCCTCGCGGCGCGCTTGGCCCTCCTGGCCACGGCGCGCGCCTCATTCTCGCTCTGATGTTCCTTGCGAAGTTTTGCGAGAGCCTTCCGCATCTCTTGCCGCAGTGCGATGGCACTCACGAACTTGTAGCTCTCATTGGGGTTGTCGAGTGGCCACACATCCTCAATCCGCACCTTGAACCCCGTGGTGCTGAATTTCCCCTTGAGACACGCATCGAAGCCACCCTCAAACACCTCGTCCACCGTGAACAATCCTTGTGGGTGATGGTTCTCCCGTTGGCGGTTCCGGTTCCCCGCCGTGCTCCAAAGCACGAATCCTCCTTTCCTCACTCCTTTGCTTTTCGCAAGGCTGATGCGGCGCTTATCAAATCCCCTCTTTTGTTGTATCGCCGCTCGGTCCGCGTTCTGCCACACTTGTGCAACTGCACCCCGAAGTTCAGCTGCACGGGTTGCAACCTCCTCAGCCACTGTTGCCTCATCGGGTTCTTCCAAAAGCTCCAGGTTCTCAAAGGCCTTGCGGCCCAAGAACTCGCAGTTTGGCTCACGCACGTGCAGGAGGTAGCATGGGGTGTGACATGTGGAGTCCTGCACCGCAAAGCGATACCCTATCATGGTGAGTGCCAACACCTTATCCCACTCCATGCCGTGCGTCGTGGCTGTCTTGAACAACGACGTCTTCATGGTTCGGTTGAACCGCTCTACTAGCCCAGACGATTGTGGGTGCTCGGCGGTGGATAACTCGATCTTAATGCCAAAAGCCTCCAACATGCTCTTCACCTCCCGCTGAAATTCACCACCATTGTCACAATGGATGAGTGCGGGGCAGCCGTGGCGGCATACCACGTCCTCAAGGATGAACAATGTGGTTGCGGCCGCTGTCTTCCGCTTCAATGCGCGCGCCTCCGCCCACTTGGTGTAGTGGTCGATGGGGACCACCACGTACCGGTTGCCCTCGGGGGTGATCGGCATCTGTGCGATGTCGAGGTACACGCGGTCAAAGGGAGCAGTCACCGGCACCGGGCGAAGCTCGGACTGGCCCGTGAAGGTTGCTCTCTTCAACATGCATGGCTCACAACTCTTCACCACACACTCCGCCGTCTCCACGATGTTCCCCCAATAGTACCCCGCTCTGACAAGCTTCGAGGTGGAAGCGACACCGTAGTGCCCCTTTAGATGTGCTGCAACCGTGATGTCCCAACGATCAGCTTTTGGTGGCACCGGCCGCGCCTTCAGCTTCTTGATTGCACGTCTCCACAGGTCACCGTCTCCGTCCAACTCAAACCGCACCGCCCGTGCTTTGACGCGGCGCTTCTCCTTGTTGCTCCATTCCGGCTGCATCCCCATAGCCAAGTAGATACGCATGTTCCAGTCGTAATATACGTCCCCCGGCTTCGCTTTCTGAAGCTCCTCAAAATCCACGAATAGTTCTTCCATGTCTCGCAGTTTTCCAAACCCACTGCTTCCGTCTGCTCCTGCCCATGCCATCTCAAGTTCTTCTTCCCGTTGCTTCCCCAAGATTTCCTCTTCCCATTCCTGGTCCTCTGGTTCCTCAGGGGCCTGTGAATCCTCAAAGTGTTCCGCCTCGGGGTGGGTTGCAATACGCTCCTCCCCCTCTTCCAAGACTAGCTCCACATCATCCTCATTCGGGGCCGACTCGGTTTCAGCGTCACTCGGGATCTCCGCCTGTTCAGCTTCCTCAGCTGCCTCTGCTTCGGCTGCCAGTCGTGCCGCCTCCGTTTCCTGCTTCCTTTGTTGGCGACGCTGTGCCTCCCTCGCACGTCGCGCGATCTGAGCATGGTGCTGTTTCATCAAACGGGCGTCGCACGATGCCGCCAGGGGTAGGTTTTCTTGGGTGGAGTAGGTCGCCGAGTCGCTTTCCGCCTTCTCCGTGTCATCATCTCTTTCTGCGTCCTCATGTACTTCCTGTGCCATATAGGCACATATCACAGTGTGCACTTCCGTGGTGTCGGGTTCATGTGAAAAAAACGGTGTCTTGTCCGCGTCCGCTGACCGCTCCTCCATGGTGTAGGCCTCCCAACTGGTCATGTAGAGCGGGAGGGCGGCGGTGCCGTCAACCTCCCCCTCACAAGCCAGAGGCCTCTCCGAGGCCTCAATTGGAAGCCTTGAAAGCCCATCCACGTTCAGCGCTGTGTTCCCCTTCCGGTGCTGCACCTCGAAGTCGTACTCTTGCAATAGCAGCGCCCACCTTGCCAGCTTCCGTGTTGGATCGCGCAGTTTGTGGAGTTGCACGAGAGGGTGGTGATCGGTCTGCAAGATGAACTTGCAACCGTGGAGGTACACCCGAAAGTATTGCACTCCGTACACCACCGCCAAGCACTCTCCTTCAATTGCGGAGTAGTTCTTCTCAGCTGCGTTCAAACGACGACTTGCAAATCCCAAAGGTCTTTCTTTTCCCGCATCATCCTCTTGTGAGAGGGCTGCTGCAATCCCTTCGCAGCTGAAATCTGTTTGGAGAATGAAGACGCGCTCGAAATCTGGAAACATCACGAGCGGCGCGGAAGCAAGGAGTCCTTTCAGGTTCTCGAACGCTGCCTACGCCTTCGGGTTCCATGCGAAATCTGGTTCCTTCTTCATGAGGCTGTGTAGTGGGCTTGCGATGGAGGCGAAGTTCCTCACAAAGCGGCGGTAGTAGCTGCCGATGCCCACGAATGCGCAAACCTTCTTTTTATCCATTGGTACCAGAATCTTCACAATCGCCTCCACCTTTTTTGGGTCGGGGGCAAGGCCTTTGAGATGATGTGGCCGAGGTAGGCCACTTCTTGCGCCCCCAACAGGCACTTACTCGGCTTCAAGACCAATCCCGCCTCCATCACCTTCTCCAATACTCCCTCCAAGTGCTTCAGGTGCATCTCCCAGCTTGGTGAAAAGACGATGATGTCGTCCAAAAACGGCACCGCAAAATCCATCCCCTCGAAAACGGTGTTGATGAGCCGCTGAAAAGCCGCCGGCGCGTTCTTGAGGCCAAAGGGGAGCCTCGTGAACTCGTACAGGCCCTTGTGTGTAACAAAGGCCGTCTTGGAGACCGAGTCGGCTGCCATGGAGATGGCGTGGTATGCAGCCTTTGCATCCAACGTGCTGAAAAACTCTGCTTTTGAAAATTTGTCGAAGATGTCGTCGATGCGCGGAAGAGGATACCGGTCTGCCTTGGTGATCTTGTTCAACTCTCGGTAATCAATGCAGACCCGTGTGCCCCCGTCCTTCTTTGGCACCATGATCACCGGAAAGGCCCACTCACTGCTGCTGGGCCGAATGACTCCCATGTCTTGGAGCTCCTTCAGCTCCTTCTCCAAAAGCTGCTGTTCCTTTTGCGAGAGACGGTACGGGCGGCGCGCGATTGGCTTGTTATCACCAGTGTCAATGTGGAACTCAACACCGCTATTGTCCACCTCATGCGGCTGCTTGGTCCATGCTCCCACGTGCGCGTCAATGAGGTCTTGCAGCTGCCTCTGTTGCCCAGGGTGAAGCCTCTTGTCGACGGGTACATACGCGCTCATCAGATCACAGTTCAAATCTGCTTCGTACTCCGGCGCCACATATCCAAGGGAGTTGGGTACACCTCGCACCGCGGCCACCGGGATGGTGACAAGCTCCTCGGAGCGCTGCTGCGAAGATGCGACCCGCTCCTCTTCCTCCTCTTCGGCTTTGTAGATTTCACCCGCGAAACGTTCTTCCACCTTTTTCAGCTCCGCTTCCACGTGGTTGGGGCTGATATCCAGCAGTGAGACCCATTCGCTTAGCTTCTCGCTCTTGTTGAGCGCTTCCATGACCAAACCCAAGGGTGGCTTGGTCGTTTCCGCCTCTCTTGGTGCTGGTTTGTTGTTGCTTTTCTCCAAATCCCCCGCTTTTCGTGGCGCCAAAATAGGCACCGCCTCCTTCTCAATCTCCTCATCCCCATCCGACTCGTAATCCACGAGTTGCGGCTTCACGCGGTGCTGGAGTTCCTCATGTGATACTTCGCGAACGTACGTTGGGGCCGCGTCCTTTATCGCCCTCTTGCTTGATTCAACCTCCGGGGGAGAACCTTCCGTGTCCGAGTCCTCATTCTCCCACTCCGAATCCTCCTCAATTACCTTCACAGTTGCAGGTTGGTAGGGGCGCGGTGCGGGGCGGGGCTCGGGTGCCCGGCGGGAAAACATCGCACAGAGAGCTTCCGCCTCGTCCTCCTCCTCCTCCTCTTCGTCCTCCTCGCTTGGTTCTGTGGTGCGCGCCACGAGCGGCGTCACTGGGCGTGGCTGCAGGCGCTGCTGCAATTCCTTCATGGTGAGGATGTGCGGTCGCGCGCGCGGAGGTGGGGTTGAGAGCAATTGTTGGAGCCCGAGCCGAACTGGTTCTGCTGCCCTGGTCCGTGCCGCGTCCTCCTGTAACGCTGCTGGCTGGGGTGAGGCAATGCGCTGTGAAAGGTGGAGAGGGGTAGGGATCGCTTGTAATCCATCCATCCATTCAACCACCGAGAGGGGCACACCCACCTCCCTCTGCGACATGAATCCTGATGGCGTGCCAGGGACGCCCTCGTCATCCAGCACCTCATTCAAAAAATTCACTGGCTTGGCCTTCTTGGAAACCATCCCACACACAATCGGCACCGACTTCCTCTCTCCCGGCCCATCCCGATAGAACAACTTCTCCTGCTCGTAGTCCACACAAGCTCCTGCCGGGTACAACCAATCATTCCCCAAAAGCATTCCAAACGAACCTCCCTTGGTGATAATGACGTCCACGGTGCGGGTAAGAGTCCCCACCGTTATTGGAACCTTCCGAATCTTTCCGAGTGGCTTGGAGAGACCGTCGCACGTCTCAATGAGGTATTCTTACGGTTCAAGAACTGCCATCAGCCCGCACGCTGCTGCGGTGTCTTGGCTCATGGTGGTAGAGCCAGCCCCCGTGTCGGCAATACTCCCAACCTTGTGCCTCCCCACAATCACCTCCACCGATGCAACCAAAAGCTTGTCGTCGTCGGTTGCTTCCATCATGGACTGCTGCTGAACCACGGTTGCCTCTCCTTCCGTCAACAGCTTCAGTAAGTCCTCCCTTGCCTTGGGGCAATCCAAAATATATGTCCACACCGACACGCCTGCGTTTGTCTTCTTCAGCGTGTCCACCACGGAAAAGGTAACGAGACGATCACCGCGCTTCGGTCGTGGCAGTTGTGACGCCCGCCCCATCTGCTCCGCTCTCGCTTCTTCAAGAGTAAATGGGACGTCCTCACGTCCGGGGGCATTTGGGAGTGCCTCCTTCCGTGGGTTGGCCATCAACGGAACCGCTTGCAGCTCGTCCTCCCCCTCACCTTCAATCTCCGGGTTCTCAGTTTCCTTTTTCACCTCCTCCTTTGCTGCTTCCTCACATTCCAACTCCTCAATTTGCAACCTCAAGATGCGCGCGGCCGGCGACTCCTCCATCTCACGGATTGCGTGATTTGGTACCACCACCCCTGCAGCGGCCGGGTTCGCACGCAGTGCGGGTGCGGGGGGTGCAGCCGGAGCTACTACGACTTGTGGCGCGGGACGGTCGCGCCTCGGCTGAGGGCACTCACGCGCGTAGTGGCCTGGTTCACGGCAGTTATGGCAGATGAGGTTGACACGGGCGTGAGGAGGAACTCCTCCCGGTGCGGGTCCACCCGACTGCTGCTGTGATTGCTGCGCGGCAAGCTGAGCTTTGAGCTCCATGAGCTCGATACGGAGTTTCAGCACTTCCGGGTTGTTGTCCTCCGCCTTTTCTTCCTCCTCAAGGTCATTCAAGTTCTGAACCGCAGTTTGAACTGTCTGCAGCTGCATCAGCTTCAAGTCGCGCTTCCACGGGTCCCCGACAGCTCGCACGAAATCCTTCACTTGTTCGGCCTCAGAATACCCCGGGATATGGCGCGCGAGTTGCCACACACGCATCGCCAAGCTTTCCGCAGATTCTCCAGGGCGCCGCTTCAGAGTAGCGAGACCGCGAACGACTTTTCCCACCTCGGTCGACGCCCGAGTCTTGAACTGGTTCTTGTGCCTGGTTCTTTTGCCTGGTTCTTGTGCCTGGTTCCTTTGCCTGGTTCTTGTGCCTGGTTCTTGTGTAACACCAATGGATCTACCCCAACATTTTTGTGGTAGGCAATCATCAACTGGTCAAGTCACTTTGCTCAGAACTGGTCCATGGTCAAGGGTCACAACACATGTGCAAGGAGACATTAGAATCCACAACTCATTGATAGGATATGAGTAAGAGTCGTACATGGAAATACAAAACATCAATCCTTAAATGGCCAACGGCCTCGAACCGTTGAGTGACCGGGCCGCTGCCCAAGCCCGATGGCACAAGCTCCTAGTAGCTGCCATTCTCATGCTTGTCCCCAAATCTTGTCCCCTCACGATGTGATGTGCGCTCCGTGAGCCGCGCACCGTCCAGAAAATCCTGTAACCAAGACAGAAAAGGGTAAGATGAGCACCCCATGAGTCGTGCTCCTTCCACAACTAGGTAATCCTATTTGAGATGGGCGCCCCGTGAGTCCCACTCCGCACACAAGATCCTGTAACCGCATACGAAGATGGAGTAGAGAGAGTGATAATCTGGTCCCCGGGTCGGTGGCGTCCAGCGAGCTCCATGTGTACCTGCACGCTTTCCGCCTCCGCCGCTCTCTCGCATCCAACACGATGCCCTGCCACCAACACGGTCACCGCTTGTCAAGCTTCCAATCCTTCTGCTTCCCATCCTTCCTCGAGTGTCGGATCCATGTGACACCCGTCGGTAACATGATGCCATGCTACCGGTGTGGTCACCTCGTGGCACATTTTCAACTCTAACCGCGCTTCCGCTTTCGTCACGCTTTTTGGTGGATCATAAGATTTGGTGTTACACTTGTGCCTGGTTCTTTTGCCTTGTTCTTGTGCCTGGTTCTTGTGCCTGGTTCTTGTGCCTGATTCTTGTCCTTAATTCTTGTGCCTGGTTCTTGTGCCTGGTTCTGTGCCTGGTTCTTGTGCCTGGGTCTTGTGCCTGGTTCTTGTGCCTGGTTCTTGTGCCTGGTTCTTGTGCCTGGTTCATGTGCCTGGTTCTTGGGCCTGGTTCTTGTGCCTGGGTTTTGTGCCTGGTTCTTGTGCCTGATTCTTCTGCCTGGTTCTTATGCCTCGTTCTTGTGCCTGGTTCTTGTTCCTGGTTCTTTTGCCTTGTTCTTGTGCCTGGATCTTGTGCCTGGTTCTTGTGCCTGGTTCTTGCGCCTTATACTTGTGCCTGGTTCTTGTGCCTGGTACTTGTGCCAGGTTCTCGTGCCTGGTTCTTGTGCCTGGTTCTTGTGCCTGGTTCTTTTGCCTCGTTCTTGTGCCTGCTTCTTGTGCCTTGTTCTTGTGCCTGGTTCTTCTGCCTGGTTCTAGTGCCTGATTCTTGTGCCTGGTTCTTGTGCCTGGATCTTATGCCTGATTCTTGTACCTGGTTCCTGTGCCTGGTTCTTGTGCTTGGTTCTTGTGCTTGGTTCTTGTGCCTGGTTCTTCTGCCTGGTTCTAGTGCCTGATTCTTGTGCCTGGTTCTTGTGCCTGGATCTTATGCCTGATTCTTGTACCTGGTTCCTGTGCCTGGTTCTTGTGCTTGGTTCTTGTGCTTGGTTCTTGTGCCTGGTTCTTCTGCCTGGTTCTAGTGCCTGATTCTTGTGCCTGGTTCTTGTGCCTGGATCTTATGCCTGATTCTTGTACCTGGTTCCTGTGCCTGGTTCTTGTGCTTGGTTCTTGTGCTTGGTTCTTGTGCCTGGTTCTTCTGCCTGGTTCTAGTGCCTGATTCTTGTGCCTGGTTCTTGTGCCTGGATCTTATGCCTGATTCTTGTACCTGGTTCCTGTGCCTGGTTCTTGTGCTTGGTTCTTGTGCTTGGTTCTTGTGCCTGGTTCTTCTGCCTGGTTCTAGTGCCTGATTCTTGTGCCTGGTTCTTGTGCCTGGATCTTATGCCTGATTCTTGTACCTGGTTCCTGTGCCTGGTTCTTGTGCTTGGTTCTTGTGCTTGGTTCTTGTGCCTGGTTCTTCTGCCTGGTTCTAGTGCCTGATTCTTGTGCCTGGTTCTTGTGCCTGGATCTTATGCCTGATTCTTGTACCTGGTTCCTGTGCCTGGTTCTTGTGCTTGGTTCTTGTGCTTGGTTCTTGTGCCTGGTTCTTCTGCCTGGTTCTAGTGCCTGATTCTTGTGCCTGGTTCTTGTGCCTGGATCTTATGCCTGATTCTTGTACCTGGTTCCTGTGCCTGGTTCTTGTGCTTGGTTCTTGTGCTTGGTTCTTGTGCCTGGTTCTTCTGCCTGGTTCTAGTGCCTGATTCTTGTGCCTGGTTCTTGTGCCTGGATCTTATGCCTGATTCTTGTACCTGGTTCCTGTGCCTGGTTCTTGTGCTTGGTTCTTGTGCTTGGTTCTTGTGCCTGGTTCTTCTGCCTGGTTCTTGTGCCTGGTTCTTGTGCCTGGTTCTTGTGCCTGGTTCTTGTGCCTGGTTCTTGTGCCTGGTTCATGTGCCTGGTTCTTGTGACTAGTTGTTGTGCCTGATTCTTGTGTCTGGTTCTTGTGCCTGGTTCTTGTGCCTGGTTCTTGTGCCTGGTGCTTGTGCTTGGTTCTTGTGCCTGGTTGTTGTGCCTGGTACTTGTGCCTGGTTCTTGTGCCTGGTTCTTGTGCCTGGTTCTTGTTCCTGATTCTTGTGCCTGGTTCTTGTTCCTGGGTGTGTGCCTGGTTCTTCTGCTTGGTTCTTGTGCCTGATTCCTGTGCCTGGTTCTTGTGCCTGGTTCTTGTGCCTGGTTCTTGTGGCTGGTGCTTGTGCCTGGTTCTTGTGCTTGGTTCTTGTGCCTGGTTCTTGTGCCTGGTTCTTGTGCCTGGTACTTGTGCCTGGTTCTTGTGCCTGGTTCTAGTGCCTGATTCTTGTGCCTGGTTCTTGTGCCTGGTTCTCGTGCCTGATTCTTGTGCCTGGTTGTTGTGCCTTGTTCTTGTGCCTTGTTCTTGTGCCTGGTTCTTGTGCCTGATTCTTGTCCCTGGTTCTTGTGCCTGGTTCTTGTGCCTGGTGCTTGTGCTTGGTTCTTATGCCTGGTTCTTGTGCCTGGTTCTTGTGCCTGGCCGTGTGCCTGGTTCTTCTGCCTCGTTCTTGTTCCTGATTCCTGTGCCTGGTTCTTGTGCCTGGTTCTTGTACCTGGTACTTGTGCCTGGTTCTTGTACCTGGTTCTTATGCCTGGTTCTTGTGCCTGGTTCTTGTGCCTGGCCGTGTGCCTGGTTCTTCTGCCTCGTTCTTGTTCCTGATTCCTGTGCCTGGTTCTTGTGCCTGGTTCTTGTACCTGGTACTTGTGCCTGGTTCTTGTACCTGGTTCTTATGCCTGGTTCTTGTGCCTGGTTCTTGTGCCTGGCCGTGTGCCTGGTTCTTCTGCCTCGTTCTTGTTCCTGATTCCTGTGCCTGGTTCTTGTGCCTGGTTCTTGTACCTGGTACTTGTGCCTGGTTCTTGTACCTGGTTCTTATGCCTGGTTCTTGTGCCTGGTTCTTGTGCCTGGCCGTGTGCCTGGTTCTTCTGCCTCGTTCTTGTTCCTGATTCCTGTGCCTGGTTCTTGTGCCTGGTTCTTGTACCTGGTACTTGTGCCTGGTTCTTGTACCTGGTTCTTATGCCTGGTTCTTGTGCCTGGTTCTTGTGCCTGGCCGTGTGCCTGGTTCTTCTGCCTCGTTCTTGTTCCTGATTCCTGTGCCTGGTTCTTGTGCCTGGTTCTTGTACCTGGTACTTGTGCCTGGTTCTTGTACCTGGTTCTTATGCCTGGTTCTTGTGCCTGGTTCTTGTGCCTGGCCGTGTGCCTGGTTCTTCTGCCTCGTTCTTGTTCCTGATTCCTGTGCCTGGTTCTTGTGCCTGGTTCTTGTACCTGGTACTTGTGCCTGGTTCTTGTACCTGGTTCTTATGCCTGGTTCTTGTGCCTGGTTCTTGTGCCTGGCCGTGTGCCTGGTTCTTCTGCCTCGTTCTTGTTCCTGATTCCTGTGCCTGGTTCTTGTGCCTGGTTCTTGTACCTGGTACTTGTGCCTGGTTCTTGTACCTGGTTCTTATGCCTGGTTCTTGTGCCTGGTTCTTGTGCCTGGCCGTGTGCCTGGTTCTTCTGCCTCGTTCTTGTTCCTGATTCCTGTGCCTGGTTCTTGTGCCTGGTTCTTGTACCTGGTACTTGTGCCTGGTTCTTGTACCTGGTTCTTATGCCTGGTTCTTGTGCCTGGTTCTTGTGCCTGGCCGTGTGCCTGGTTCTTCTGCCTCGTTCTTGTTCCTGATTCCTGTGCCTGGTTCTTGTGCCTGGTTCTTGTACCTGGTACTTGTGCCTGGTTCTTGTACCTGGTTCTTATGCCTGGTTCTTGTGCCTGGTTCTTGTGCCTGGCCGTGTGCCTGGTTCTTCTGCCTCGTTCTTGTTCCTGATTCCTGTGCCTGGTTCTTGTGCCTGGTTCTTGTACCTGGTACTTGTGCCTGGTTCTTGTACCTGGTTCTTATGCCTGGTTCTTGTGCCTGGTTCTTGTGCCTGGCCGTGTGCCTGGTTCTTCTGCCTCGTTCTTGTTCCTGATTCCTGTGCCTGGTTCTTGTGCCTGGTTCTTGTACCTGGTACTTGTGCCTGGTTCTTGTACCTGGTTCTTATGCCTGGTTCTTGTGCCTGGTTCTTGTGCCTGGCCGTGTGCCTGGTTCTTCTGCCTCGTTCTTGTTCCTGATTCCTGTGCCTGGTTCTTGTGCCTGGTTCTTGTACCTGGTACTTGTGCCTGGTTCTTGTACCTGGTTCTTATGCCTGGTTCTTGTGCCTGGTTCTTGTGCCTGGCCGTGTGCCTGGTTCTTCTGCCTCGTTCTTGTTCCTGATTCCTGTGCCTGGTTCTTGTGCCTGGTTCTTGTACCTGGTACTTGTGCCTGGTTCTTGTACCTGGTTCTTATGCCTGGTTCTTGTGCCTGGTTCTTGTGCCTGGCCGTGTGCCTGGTTCTTCTGCCTCGTTCTTGTTCCTGATTCCTGTGCCTGGTTCTTGTGCCTGGTTCTTGTACCTGGTACTTGTGCCTGGTTCTTGTACCTGGTTCTTATGCCTGGTTCTTGTGCCTGGTTCTTGTGCCTGGCCGTGTGCCTGGTTCTTCTGCCTCGTTCTTGTTCCTGATTCCTGTGCCTGGTTCTTGTGCCTGGTTCTTGTACCTGGTACTTGTGCCTGGTTCTTGTACCTGGTTCTTATGCCTGGTTCTTGTGCCTGGTTCTTGTGCCTGGCCGTGTGCCTGGTTCTTCTGCCTCGTTCTTGTTCCTGATTCCTGTGCCTGGTTCTTGTGCCTGGTTCTTGTACCTGGTACTTGTGCCTGGTTCTTGTACCTGGTTCTTATGCCTGGTTCTTGTGCCTGGTTCTTGTGCCTGGCCGTGTGCCTGGTTCTTCTGCCTCGTTCTTGTTCCTGATTCCTGTGCCTGGTTCTTGTGCCTGGTTCTTGTACCTGGTACTTGTGCCTGGTTCTTGTACCTGGTTCTTATGCCTGGTTCTTGTGCCTGGTTCTTGTGCCTGGCCGTGTGCCTGGTTCTTCTGCCTCGTTCTTGTTCCTGATTCCTGTGCCTGGTTCTTGTGCCTGGTTCTTGTACCTGGTACTTGTGCCTGGTTCTTGTACCTGGTTCTTATGCCTGGTTCTTGTGCCTGGTTCTTGTGCCTGGCCGTGTGCCTGGTTCTTCTGCCTCGTTCTTGTTCCTGATTCCTGTGCCTGGTTCTTGTGCCTGGTTCTTGTACCTGGTACTTGTGCCTGGTTCTTGTACCTGGTTCTTATGCCTGGTTCTTGTGCCTGGTTCTTGTGCCTGGCCGTGTGCCTGGTTCTTCTGCCTCGTTCTTGTTCCTGATTCCTGTGCCTGGTTCTTGTGCCTGGTTCTTGTACCTGGTACTTGTGCCTGGTTCTTGTACCTGGTTCTTATGCCTGGTTCTTGTGCCTGGTTCTTGTGCCTGGCCGTGTGCCTGGTTCTTCTGCCTCGTTCTTGTTCCTGATTCCTGTGCCTGGTTCTTGTGCCTGGTTCTTGTACCTGGTACTTGTGCCTGGTTCTTGTACCTGGTTCTTATGCCTGGTTCTTGTGCCTGGTTCTTGTGCCTGGTTCTTGTGCCTGGTTCTTGTGCCTGGTTCTTGTGCCTGGTTCTTGTGCCTGGTTCTTGTGCCTGGTTCTCGTGCCTGGTTCTTGTGCCTGGTTCGTGTGCCTGGTTCTTGTGCCTGGTTCTTCTGCCTGATTCTTGTGCCTGGTTCTTGTGCCTGTTTCTTGTGCCTGGTTCTTCTGCCTGGTGCTTGTGCTTGGTTCTTATGCCTGGTTCTTGTGCCTGGTACTTGTGCCCGGTTCTTGTGCCTGGTTCTTGTGCCTGGTTCTTGTTCCTGGTTCTTGTGCCTGGTTCTTGTTCCTGGTTCTTGTGCCTGGTTCTTGTGCCCAGCTGTGTGCCTGGTTCTTCTGCCTAGTTCTTGTGCCTGATTCCTGTGCCTGGTTCTTGTGCCTGGTTCTTGTGCCTGGTTCTTTTGCCTGGTTCTTGTGCCTGGTTCTCGTGCCTGGTTCTTGTGCCTTGTTCTCGTGCCTGGTTCTTGTGCCTGGTTCGTGCACCTGGTTCTTGTGCCTGGTCCTTGTGCATGATTCTTGTGCCTGGTTCTTGTGCCTGGTTCTTGTGCCTGGTTCTTGTGCCTGTTGCTTGTGCCTGGTTCTTGTGCCTGGTTCTTGTGCCTGGTACTTGTGCCTGGTTTTCGTGCCTGGTTCTTGTGCCTGGTTCTTGTGCCTGCTTCATGTGCCTCGTTCTTGTTCCTGGTTCTTGTGCGTGGTTCTTGTACCTGGTTCGTGTGCCTGGTTCTTGTGCCTGGTTCTTGTGCCCGGTGGTTGTGCCTGGTTCTTGTGCCTGGTTCTTGTGCCTGGTTCTTGTGCCTGGTTCTTGTGCCTGGTTCTTGTGCCTGGTTCTTGTGGCTGGTTCTTGTGCCTGGTTCTTGTGCCTGGTTCTTGTGCCTGGTTCTTGTGC
>SZWC01038291.1:844-13953 GCA_023375785.1 Penium margaritaceum
TATATCTTTATCTATATCTATATCTATATCTATATCTACATCCATATCTATATCTATATCTATACCTATATCTATATCTTCTTCTTCTTTATCTTTTTATTTGTATAATAGGTATTCAGTCGTCTTTGTTTTCTCATATACGTATTTAAAAGAATGAACTAAATTCTCTCATTATACATGTACATTTGCAATGCGGTGGAAAAAACTGTTGCTGTTTTGTGTGATTTTGTTCACATTAATTATACTTCATTTAATTTTTTATCCGATAACGTTTTCATTAGTCAATTATCTTTGATTGATTTGCCTTGATTTCAGCCAATTCTCCTTCTTTATTTTATTTTACGCACTGCCATGCCAAAGGTTTGAAGCATAATGTCGCGGACAAAGTACCATTTGAGTCATGGGTACTAAGATGGTCGATGCAATGATGTGCATTTAGCTTTACCATTTACTATGCAAAATGCTCTTTCTGTTGCAACATCGAATCATGAAGTTGTTTTTCAATAGAAAATGTTTTGTTTCAACGAGGATGAAGATATGTTTACACCCACCGTCATACCCATTTTTTGGGCATCTGAATTTTTTCTGGCCAATTCTTGCACATTTTAGACACGATACTCACTTTAAACTAAAGATGTGTGTTGTACCCACTTTTCTCAAAGAGCCTGGGATCATGAATTTGGCACCCAATAATGCAAATAAATTCACGTAACACTGGTACAATACAAATCAGTTCAAAGACTGTGTGTATTTAAAGTATGAATTCATATTTTTCATTGGATTCACGGGATATGTGATTTCATCCTATGTTTATTGTTCTTTATGTGAAGAAAGTTTTGTTATATGTATATTAGTGACAAGTAGTTGCATTTTTGGCATAATAGACTTTTGGAGAATTATTTATGTCCACTTCAAAATTATTTCTTTTTTGTAAGTGGACATTGGCCGTTGGTCTTTTGTGTACATCATAATCACGCCACCGTGGACGTCCACGGTCGTGTTATGTGCTTGTTTGCAACGCAAACGAACAAAAAGCCCCTTGATTGGGCCTATTGGCCCTGGGTCTACTGACTCTTATGATGAATCTTTCCCTTGTTTGTTACATTAATAAGCGAAACAGTCGTGCTCACTTAAAACAGTTCATTTGAGTTTGCTACGATGTGAAAAGCAGTTGAGCGATGTAATTTTCTTGTAAAATCTTAAAAACGACTTACATGCTTTGTCCAACGAGGACAGGGCCCTTGTATTACACACACTGTGGGACGGTTGTGTGCATAAAAAATGCGCATGGTCTATTGCACAAGGTATTGCACGCCAGTAAGGTAGAAGCGAGACCTCTTTTTTTTTTCCAAATCGTTGTCGGTTGCACACAACTGAAGAAGAGCAACTTCATAGTGCATCCGGTTTGTAGCCATTCAATTCGTTGATCGGACGCACGGCGAGTATCAAGCATTAGAAAGAGAAAATTGTGTGTATATTCTTCCTTTTTTCTGCTACTACGATTCATACTTTGGTACTACTCTATAGGGAGAGAAGTTTGAAAACATATCACAAAGAAAAGAATTCTACCAAACTCTTTCAGTCGTTTTACTTTGTGCTTTGTTGGCAGCCGTATTTTACAGTTAATATAGTTAAGAATAATAGACAAATACATGTATTGAGAATACGTGATATGAGATATGCAACATGTCTGTATGGATGTTTCTTAAAAAAATACGACCTGTCTTGACTGACAGTAAGATAGGACCACAGGAAATCCCATTAATTAAAATAGACGACAACAAGATACCTTCTAGGTATGTGGGAGTTCCCACTTGTCATTTTTCGTACAACCATTGTGCGCACAATGACCCACATGTTGTTTTGCATGCGTCTTGTTTGACGAAACATCTTTTTTTGTCGCGCACAATCAACAATGGCGCTCTGCATGTACGTAGGGTATCAACGTCAGTATTGAGCAACCGTCCTCCTAGATGTCGATACCGATACCGATACTTTTCTGATTTTCTAGTTCAAGAACTCTTAAGCATAGTGAAAGTCGTAAAAACACAAAGAGTGTGAGAGAGAGATGGGGGGAGAGATTGAAAGAGAGACCTCTAAAGGTAGAGAAACACTAAACATATACAAATAATAATCATAAGCATGTAAGCCGTTTTTAAGTATTGAAATATGTTCTTTAAAAAAGGAAATGTATTAGCATACGGGACCTAATCTGTGATGGCGTTAGTGACTAAGGTTTTCTTTTCATGTCGTCACCATCAATTGTACAAACTGTGAAAAGGGTACAAATGGTTCTTTCTATGTGGAAACTTGAATGTATTGTTTTCAAGTGCAAGTACAAAGATGCTAAATACATGTGTCAAAATAGCCTATGTGCAACAATGTTCTTTGACTCTGTTCTCGGCCCAAGCTGAACACAAAGACAAAGCTTCCATCCTGCTGGCAAGTGCTTTGGGTTGTCTTTTGGGTTGAAAGACCTTCAGAAAGTCACTGCACCTCCTAGCCAAGCTGGCAGTGTTACCAGGTTCACTTGTTTGACAGAGGATAACTCTAGGAGGATCAAGATCTAAGCACCAAGTCACAAGGCTGATGTGTAGGGGTTGTGGTGGTAGCTATGACACATGTACTCCAAATGCTGTGTTATTGTAGTGCTACTAGCCTCATCTTTTGCTACTACTCTCACTTGTACCATAGGTGGCGTTCCCAATAATCCTAACTGTACTAGTTCAAATGGTCAGCACTGATGCATCGTAGGAAGTGGTCCTGTTTCTCCCATTTTTGATGCAATAATTCTTTTTCAAGGCTATGCATGCATTTGCAGACCTTGTAGCTTCCTAAAAAATGTTGGATGGAAACCTTCTAAGGGTTTTTCTCCAAACTACGCATTTGAGGCAGTTTTCAAGTTGTCCATTGGTGGACACCAACCTCGGCTAGGTCTTGGCA
The DNA here is from genome assembly GCA_023375785.1 of Penium margaritaceum. NCBI lineage: Eukaryota > Viridiplantae > Streptophyta > Zygnematophyceae > Desmidiales > Peniaceae > Penium > Penium margaritaceum. The sequence goes on from SZWC01038291.1 coordinate 3,788, forward strand.
CAAAAGAAAGAAATTCTCATGCATTGCTGTGGTTGTGCAAGGACAAATAGGGTTAAATTTTCGATTCCCTTGATGGCGGATCAGTGAACTATTTGATCAACTCCAGACGGTTAGACTATTTGTATATTAGAATTCTTCTGAAGTGTACCTTCAAATCTGTATCATGGAAGATAATTTGCTCTCAAAACCGTTACAAATACACATGGGAAATACCAGTTATGGATTTTATGTTTAAATCCATAAATACCATGGCAGCCTTCCGCAAATAAATGGATCAAAATTTCAATAGTCAACTTAGTTTTTCTTTGGATTTTGTTTAAAACTTCAAGGTTTCCTAGAAATCAACTAAAGAGCACATGTAGTATGTGCACAAAAGTGTTACAATAATTTTGAAACAAAACTTTATGTATACGTGAGCAAGCGCAATTCTACATACGGCGAGCTTAAATACCTTGGACACATCATCTGGAAGAAAATATCCATGTCAATCCACAAAAGATCCAATCTGTCGTAGATTGGCTGTGCATAAAACCTTCTAGGCATTTAAGGTCTTATTTTGTCTTGTACACTCATTTCTATGATTCATGCAAAGTACTAAATGCGTCTATACCTAGAACCCTTCTTAGCTGTCTTGGATCCATTACAGGTATTAAAAGTACATTCTTATTAATCATATATCCGGTTTGGACTAGTCCTCATGCAAAGTGGTCATCGACATGCATAACATAGTCAAAAGCTCATCCTTGCAAAAACATGGTACGTCTAGTGATTAACAGCTCTACACATAGCAAGAACTACCATTGCTACCTGTAGTGCATTAATGGGACGTGATGGTGGTAACAGAATTCATCTCATTCGTGGTTTTTTATATACAACCAACAATTTCAAAATGACAATCACATTGGAGAACATACCTAAGCCAATTAACTTTCACATGGAAATTTTATTCATGAAGCATCAATGTAGGCAATCCACTCAGCCGACATCTTGTGTGAAAAAAAAGCAAACATCAATGTAGCTAATCCACTTAGACAACATCTTGTGTGAAATGAAAGCAACCACCAGCCGGAAGGTGTGTCAGCGGGTAGGCGGGCTAGTGGGCAGGGTGGCCGGCGGGCGGATGGGCCGGTTGGTGCGCGGGCCGGCTGGCAGGAATACAAGCAGGTGGGTGGGCCGGAGGGCGGGCTCGCTGGCAAGCGGATGGGCCGACGGGCAGGTTGGCTGGCTGGCAGGTGGGGTGGCGGGTGGCTGGGCCAGCCGGCATGTGGGCAGGCGGACAGGCGGGCTGGTGGGCGGGTGGGCAGGCCAGTGGCCAAGGGTTGGGGGGAGGGGGGAGGGGGGGCTTGCTTGCAGGCTGAAGGGCTGACGGGCGGGTAAGCTTGCGGGCCAGTGGGCGGGCCGGCGTACAGGCGGGCTGGCGTACCAGCAGGCCAGTGTGTGAATGGGTGAATATTTGTGTGTGTGTGTGTGTGTGTGTGTGTGGGGTGTGTGTGTGTGTGTGTATGTGTGTGTGTATGTGTGTGTAACTGTGTATGTGTGTGTTTGTGTGTAGTGTGTAGAGTGTCTGTGATGTTTGTGGGTGTGGGTGGGTGTGTGTGTGTTTGTGTGTGGTGTGTAGAGTGTCTGTGCTGTTTGTGGGTGTGGGTGGGTGTGTGTGTGTGTCTGTGTGTGCGTGTGTGCATGTGTGTGTGTGTGCGTGCGTGCGTGTGTGTGTGCCTGCGTGTGTGTGTGCGTGCGTGCGTGTGTGTGTGCCTGCGTGTGTGTGTGCGTGCGTGCGTGTGTGTGTGCCTGCGTGTGTGTGTGCGTGCGTGCGTGTGTGTGTGCCTGCGTGTGTGTGTGCGTGCGTGCGTGTGTGTGTGCCTGCGTGTGTGTGTGCGTGCGTGCGTGTGTGTGTGTATGTGTGTGTGTGTTTGTGTGTGTGTGTGTGTGTGTGTGTGTGCGTGCATGCATGTGTGTGTGCATGCATGTGTGTGTGCGTGCGTGCATGCACGTGGCACACGCATGCATGTGTGTGTGTGTGTGTGTGTATGTGTGTGTGTGTTTGTGTGTGTGTGTGGGTGTGTGTGTGTGTCTGTGTGTGCGTGTGTGCATGTGTGTGCGTATAGTCTTCGCACAGGACATATGCAGCTTACGGGGTCGTCTGATTTGACCAAGTGATACGGACACATTTATTTGGTCACTGGATTTCATCAATGTAAATCCATTCATACCCATAAAAACAGAAACAAAGAAAACCCACATATACAAACCCACACAGCTGGAATCCTCTTTTCAGCTGAGCACTGGATTGAATAGTGGTAGACTTCAACCAGGAGGTCCAGAGCTTGACCCCCACATTTAGAAATTTGATGGTGATGGACCCAGACAAAAACCATAATTTCAACATAGAAACAGAGACGTAGGAATGAATTCTGTTTCATCAATCCTTTACAATATCCATCCACCAGAACATGTGTAAACTGATTCTTTGACCTGCTTGCATTCACGAATTGCCTTGATTAGATTTCTCATTCGATTCATAGTGATTTTACTCAGCTCAGCCAGTCAGCATCATCGGGCAAAAGATCTCAATTTTAGACCACATACAATACTGTGGTTGTAAATAAAATCTGGAGACATGGAGAACATTTGACAGAACGAATTCCCCATCTCTAGCGCATGAGAAATGATCTCACTATTACACTGAAATCTGAGTCTTCAGATATCAGGCTTGAGCCAAATAGTGAAAGCCAAGCTTACACACCCCCCTTGACCTGAACTCCAACTCACACAAGCAACGCAGGAACAAAGATAAAAGATAGTGCAAGCTCACAGATTCCAACACCTGTTGCTCTTTCATAATGGCATGGTGAAAGGATTCTGACACTAGTAGCAATGCCTCATTGGTGAGTCTTGCAGCCAAGGTCCTGAGACCCTTCATTTTTTCTCCCCCTCTTTTCCTCTCCTTCCATGCTGAGGTTGAAAGTGGAAGGACCTGCATAAACGTTTAGGGTATCTGGGCCTTGTTGCACAAAAAAAAGGCGTGGCATAACATCATTTTATAGTGGTCTTCAAAGCAGAAGACCATGGTCCAATTCCTGGTGTTGGGGGTTGTTCTGAGATGTTTAGAGAGCCAACCCCACCTTCCACCACCTCTGTGGCAAGTAGGTAGCCAAATGCACAGTGGAAGGAAGGAGATAAGTATTTCTATGCATATTTTTCTTGTGCACAACATTCCCTTATGGCTTTGTAATGAGTAATGACATTACTTGATGAGGGATGGAATGCATTATAGCTTTCCTTTAGCTTTATTCCTTGTCTTGTAAGAGATTCTGAAACGTCTTCCATTCTTCCGTGTTTTTTTGCAGCAATTTCAGCCAAAACCATGGCCATATGAGTTCCCAGTGCAAGAACCTGTCCCACCTGATGAATTCTTTTGCATTTCCTTCCATCTAAAAGATATGCCTGATTTTGAGAAAAACAATGAAATTCAAAGTAGCAGAGCACGAGAGCTCACCAAGAAGAGTGGCGGGACAAAGACAACGCAAGTCAAAGCGCACATGAAGCATATGGCACTGTCATGCATCACTATGTGGAAACAATCAGTACTGGCAAAACATCTGCAGCAAAAGTGTAAGTTCTAGTGCTTGCAAAGGACTGGTTCTCTCTCCCTCTCTCTCTCTCTCTCTATCTCTCTCTCTCTCTCTATCTCTCTCTCAACTTTTATCTCTCTCTTCTCTCTCTCTCTCTCTCTCTCTCTCTCTCTCTCTCTCTCTCTCTCTCTCGCTATCTCTCTCTCTCTCTCTCTCGCTATCTCTCTCTCTCTCTCTCTCGCTATCTCTCTCTCTCTCTCTCTCAACTTTTATCTCTCTCTTCTCTCTCTCTCTCTCTCTCTCTCTCTCTCTCTCTCTCTCTTTCTCTCTACTGCTCCCCCCTCTTCCTTTCTCTCTCTCTCTCCCTCTCTCTCTCTCTATCCCTCTCTCCCTCTCTTCCTCTCTCTATATCTCCCTCTTTCTCTCTATCTTTGTCTTTTCTCCCACTCTCTCTCACTCTCTCTCCATCTGTCTCTTTCCCTCTCTCTCTCTCTATCTCTCTCTTGCTATCTCTCTCTCTCTCTCCCTATCTCTCTCTCTCTCTCCCTATCTCTCTCACACACACACACATACACACACACACATACACACACAGGCACACACGCACACACACACATACACTCACTCACTCACTCAGTCAGTCAGTCACTCACTCACTCACTATTTCACTCCCTCTCTCTCTCTCTCTCTCCCTATCTCTCTCACACACACACACATACACACACACACATACACACACAGGCACACACGCACACACACACATACACTCACTCACTCACTCAGTCAGTCAGTCACTCACTCACTCACTCTTTCACTCCCTCTCTCTCTCTCTCTATCTCTCTCTGTCCCTCTCCCTCTCTGTCTCTCTCTGTCTCTCAGTCTCTCTCTCTCTCTCCCTCTCTTGCTCTCTCTCTCTCTCTCCCTCTCTCTCTCTCTCTATCTCTCTCTGTCCCTCTCCCTCTCTGTCTCTCTCTGTCTCTCAGTCTCTCTCTCTCTCTCCCTCTCTTGCTCTCTCTCTCTCTCTCCCTCTATCTCTATGCCATATAACCCCCTTTATCATCTCTATGACCCTTTCCCTCTTCCATTTCTTCCTGTCATTCCTACCTCCGTGCTTTCATCACTCACCCTCCCTCCCTCCATCCCTCAGTCCATCCCTTCATCATCGTTATCTCATTTCCTGTCCCCCCATGTCCCTTTCCTCCTTGCTTTTTTCCTTCTTCTTTCCTTATTCCTTGTGTCTGACCGTTTTGTCTGGTTTTTTTCTTGTGGTTTTTCCTGCCATGGGTTCCTATTACAGTCCAGCAACTGTTGCTGCAAAGTGAGCTGCATACGTGTTCTCCTTTGGTTGTATCTGGCAACCCAAGAGCACGATCAGTTATATGCACCAGAGGAGGGGACAGTGAGCTGACTAGACCAAGAGTTTCAAGTTTGAAACTCAAGAACGTTGTTCTTCAAATTATGAAGAAAATGCATACCAGTGTCGTGGGTGACACTGAATCCAAGATAGGCATGTTGCTCTCCCTTTTCCTCCATGAGTTGTTTCAGTGCTTGCTGGACGGTATAGGGAACCGTAGACTGCAGTCAGTCACTGTCCAACACACAAGGCAGGAGCAACAAAGGAAGCTCCCAGAGCATCTCATGCAAGGGACCACTGTTCTTCTCTCTGTGGATACAGTCTTGGAGGGTGTCAGGAACTGTACCATCAAATTAGTGAAGAGATTTAGGGCTCAGTGCCATGGGGAAAGTGGTGTTGTTCACCAATCCATGTTTGCACCCTACGGAACTTCATTCAATGTTCCATTGCTCATGAGGGTCCCCACCAACACTACCTGGGGAAGAGAAGCTGGAGACCGTAGTGCTGGTGATTTTAGCCTTGCAGATACTGGGAAGGACCGTCGTGCACCAGGCTTAGGCTCCAAAGTAGAGAGCACCGATGAAGATGACTTGGCCTCAGTATTTTGGCAACGGGACCCTTCTCTCTTTCCACCAGCGTATGGGCATTCACCGGTACTGATCACCTTTTCCGAGGAGTACTGGAAACAGCCTGGAAATGTGCACGAGAACATTGAGAACCTAGCTCATTGCCGATTTGACATTGGGACGTATTGGGGCCATCCTGCTTCAGGGGATCAAGGAAACAAAACCTTCAATGGCCTGAAAGGTACTGGAGGCAACAACAGCTACTGCGTCAAAGACAGAGAGACAATGTGGGACATAGAAAGAGTTCTTGCCGGTGGTTTTGAACTCAGGGTGAATGCCGATGAGCCTTCTTCTCACATGTTGTGGAAAGAAGAATGGGAGAAAAACACTCTGGCACCGTCCAAAGGTCCAGAAGCACAGAGAGGACCAGCAAACTTCCTCTTTGTTGTGTTCCAGCACAATCTTGGCGAGGTGCGGGCGCACAACCGAATCTCATGGGCGGCAAGGGGACGCATGCTATTGCTACTGCAAGATGACGATCTGTTTCCAAAATACTGTCCATGAATTGTCATCATCATGAATGTTTTCCGCTGCAATGCTCAAGTTGGAAACCTGGGTTATCGGCGAGGGATGGCATTCACTGCCACATCTATGGCCCCTGGCCATCAGACACCAACTCCAACACTGTATCGTTATCGGTGGAATCCTTGGTGGGCATACGAGGAACCGCATTCACATGCCCAAGGCCACTTCTCAGCCCTCGTGGACTTTGGCCCCTACTGGATACAACTCCACATCTGGTCTGCTCTGGGTGGCTGGGATGAATCACTGGCCTCCAAAGGGTGGCCTGGTATAGCCTTGGACTGGGACCTAGTCTTCTGAACGGCACCTATGGGAGCAAAGGTATGTAGATGCAGGAATTTGTTCCCCCATCTAATCCTCACACACTGCTTCAAAGTGCGGATTCCATAGGCGTAGCATGTTTGTGGGCCAGGCAGACAGAAGTCTGAACAAATTTCATATTGCAAGTGCATCTCTGTTTGTGGCATAACTCATGCTGAACAGCGTAAATTCTACAACATACACGCCCACTGATGTGCATGCTTGAGCTTTGATTAGAATGCACAGGCACTGACCTTCACCTCTCTGTTGACCATGCACAACGTCAATGCCACACCTCCCCCCCTCCCCCTCCCACCCACGTACTCCATGGAAGGTATTCTTGTTGTTTTTCCATTTTCCACAGTCTACCATGCTCTTTTAGATTCTTTCTGCTGCACGTAGCTTTGATAGGTTCAAGCCGCTTGAAAAATTGCTTCGTCTACTGCATGTCACCGGCTCTTTATTACCATATTCTTGACGTTTTGTGTGTAGCCTTGTGTTCATTTATAGAGAAATATCTTAGCACTGATGTCATGCATAGGTCATCCTAACCTTCAGACTAGAAGACGAACAGTCAAAGGTAGCCATTTTATTCACAAGAAATAATTTTCATAGTAAAAAGGTAGTGTCCGAGGGAGCTTGGTTTCTAATCTGAACTAGAGAGGTGCGGCAGTGTGGACGGGGGTTGTGGGGGGGGGGGGTTGGGTGGGAGGTTGACAAGCAAACATGTTCAAGATTTCACGTACTGGCCCCTAATGAAACTAGTTCTTTTCATGTTGGTTCTGACTAGTTCTAAAAATCGTGTCTGTTGGGTGGAGTGGATAGGTAGTCAGTGTGAGGGGGAAGGAATTAGTTTTAAACAGTGGCCCTCAAAAGTATTTTTTGCATTTCATGGATGTTATAGATATTCTTCTGTCAAAGTGGTTGTCCTAATTTTTTTCTACAAAAAATGGAGAAGATGTACATTAGTTATGATGATAGTGGGTATACGGCAAGTGTACCCTTATGCTTACGTCCTTGATGATAACCCTTCTGAAGACGTCATGTATGCGCGCGGGTTCGTGTCTTTAGCGCTAAAAGACGACTGGTTTAGCTTGATTTGTTGCTCTTTTAGAACGTTCAATTTGTTATCGCGCGTGAATGCAGTAATGATATGGATGGCATGCGGGTATTTTGTCTTCCGACAATGGTACAAGGTATACTGTTCCGGGTGTTCAAAAATGCTTTCCACCACGTTGGAAGGAATTTGATCTCCATTTGCTCGTGTTTCTTTTTTTGATATCCATTGGCCTTGAGTGTTGGTGAAGAGGTACTCCGTCAGGTACACGGTCATTGTCTAGAAATTTACATTTTGCGACATCAGTGGAATCTCTCAATGTCAATTTTTTATTAATTTCAAACATTTTTTAAGTAAAGGAGAGCTTAAAAAAATGCGAGGTTGTGGGGGGTATGGGCGGATACATTCTACGTCACTTTTAGGGAGGGAAGGGATGAAAAAGAACACGTGAGCAATTTAAAATCGAAACTTGATTATAGGAGGCTTTTCCACCTTTTTTTAGGACGTTTTTTAAAAAATAGAAAAAATGCTAAAAATACCTTGAACGATTCAGTTAAAAAACGGGGTGTATTGTGTTTTTACAGTACATTCTTTTTTTCGGGATGTAATGTAACGAGACCATCTACACCCGAGGCCATTGCGAAGTTTCTTGTGACCAGAGAAGTTAAGACGGTGCTTTTGGTGATAAAAAATTAAAGGCGGGTGGACATTTGTGGTCATTGTTGATCAACATGGGTTGTTGCGAGTTTGATTTGTTAACCGAGGGTATTTGGATATTTTTGATGATATCCACTGAAAGATATCCGGAAATTCGCGCAAGCACGCTGGACTCTACCAACTGGGGTGAGGAAGGTACCATGCAAGCACCACTTTGGTTGGTTACGCCGGTTGAGCCCAACCCAACCTCGCAACCAGCCTCACCCGCGGGCAGTTCAGGCCGTCCATCCTAACCCGGCCAGTTGCCCTCAATCGAAGACGCGTTTTGGAAGGTCCACGGAATCGAAGGTCCTGTTCTGACAAAACATCGAGATTTGAACCGCAATTAGGTTTTTTGTACCGTTTTTTGCGAATCGCCCCTATAGTCGGGTGATTTCTGTTTGTCGTCACGCGTGATTCCGGCAGCCGTTACGAATGCACGAAACCTGGTCGAGAAGCCATCCGGCAGGCTTGGATCGAGGCCTTGGGTCCACAGGATTTGCGAGACAACCTGTGGGGTTGCAGTAGGCCCGAAATCCGCGCAATGCCTGCCGGTGCCGAAAGCGGCTTTCTTGACATTACGACGGGCCCTAGTGAAAGGTTGGGTTGGGGTTTTTCTCCATGGGGTGCCGTGTTGCGGTTGGTGTTTATTGCGGATAACCGACGCAGTGATTCTGATTTTCTTTCTAGGGTTTCCGGCATTTCCCTCTCGAATACTGATTTCTTTACTGATTCTTCCGCCAACAGCGCAGGGGTTCGAATCAGCGGGACTGAACGTTCGACCCCATGGTTTTCGCGGTTCTTCTCTTCTGACCTGTTCGGAAACGAGTCCTAATTTTGCGGAAAGACATCAGTGCGCCGCTCGCACACCTTGCATGTTCATGCGCGCTACCACATGACGGTGTAAGCGACAAGGGTGTCGAAGAAAATTTACCATACGACCGATTTACACTTCGCAAGCACTGGGTACCGTCGATGTCAGTCTATATGTAGAGAAATCGATTTTTATGGTACAATCAGAAGTAACGGGCATTTCGACTAATTCTATGTTTTCCCGCTACTTTCTGATTCTCTTATGCTGTGGGAGACACGCCACGTCGGCCAACCGACACCTAAAATCAGAAGCAATCGGCGGGACTCGAATGATTGTACCATCGACTGCTGAAGTAACAAAAGGCGCAATCGCAAACGCTTCAGACGCCTCGCAGACGACTTCGCCGCGTCGCGTGCCGCCCACAAGTCATACAATCAAAATCAAAATCAGAGTGCCGGTTCAGGGCCTCTTTCCCCCGTATGATTGCCCACACACACAAAAAAGGAGCCTGCGGGACCGGACCCGAGCAGCTCTGGACCATTCCCATCGGATGAAGCAATAATTTGTTCCGGCTAAGTGCGAGGCGACAGCGGCCACGAAGTTGTGAGGTTAGGGGGCGTAAGAATCGCGGTTAACCGTTCCAGGTGGCACACCGAGGTGCAGCATGACAGGCTGGGTGGCTCCTTTTCCGAGCTCGTCTGCTATGTTTCGTCACGGTGCACGTTTTGAGCGTGCCGAGCACGTCCACCTCAGCATGGCTCTGCCGTTGCTGCAGGCGTTCGCCGCCCTCGCCTTGATCGTGTTGGTGTTGCAAGAGCTCGCCAGCACCTACTTGCGGGAGGCCCCCGTTGCGCCCTCTGCAGAACTACATTCAGATTCACTTTCAGCCCCAGGAGACATAATGACAGCTGACGCGCGGGGGGTTGGCGGGCATACGCAAGGTGAGGGCATGGCGTGGCGTGATGTGGGCTTGGTTGGTCGTTGTGTGGGCTGTTCGGCTGGAGCGCGGGTTGTTGGTTGGTGTGTGGGTTGTTGGTTGGTGTGTGGGTTGTTGGTTGGTGTGTGGGCTGTTGGTTGTTGTGTGGGTTGGTTCGTTATTGGGTGGGTTGGTTCGTTGTTGGGTGGGTTGGTTACGACGGAGATGGGGGCAAAGGGGGAAGGGGTTGGGCATGGGGGAGGGGGGTGGGGAGCTGCAAAAAAGGGGAGGGTGGGAATGGTAGATGTA
>SZWC01038292.1:0-12355 GCA_023375785.1 Penium margaritaceum
GAGCGCATTGCTGCTGGTGAAGTTCAGGTCGTCTGGGTCGACACTCGTCAACAGCGTGCAGACTTTCTCACCAAAGCGCTCAGCAGTGGAATGTTCAAAGCGGCCGTGCATGCTGTTGGCTTGTTGCACTCTCGTGATGCCGTTAGTTGATGTGATCCCTGTGCTGTCTACCTCGTTCCATGTTTTGTGTGTGTGAGGTATGTTCGCCTGTGGGTCATGGGGGAGTGTTGGTTATTGTCACGAACACACGCAAGTGCCTTCTTGTCTCCATTCACACACACATCTCACCACTGCAGGTGATTAATCTGGATTAAGGCTACATAGTGCAAGACTGTGGTGCGGCATGAAGAACACAGAGGATGTGCCTCCCTCGAGCTGCCAAGTTTTGGCTTCAGCACCAGTCTTGTCGCATGCCTTAGTTTAGTAATGCACTCATACTAAAAGGGGATACAACTTGTGGGAATGCATGCCTGTTAATTGATTGCATGCTTGCATGTTCCTAGAGTGGTGAACCGGGTTGCTGATCCCTTGGGACCACACGTCCGGCTTGTGCCGAAGTGTGAGAAACCGCCTGGAGCTCGTTCGCTCCAGGGTCAGGTTTGATCCCTGGGTGGCGTCCGGGCCCCACGACGATAGCCTCGCGTGGGTGGCCCGGTCAACTGGCTCTCACCACCTCGCTCACACTCACTCTCGCTAATCTAGCTGTGACTCTATTTTTCTAAGTCGTGAGCGTTCCCCGATCCATGGCAATGCAAGAAGATCGCTAAAGCGCTCCCCCGCGACTCGTGCGTATCAGGCCTGATGCAACAACAGTGTCCGATGTCTGCGATCTCGCACGATCTCCATACCAAGAAACACTGATGCAGGACTGAGGTCCTTCATCCTGTAGGCGGTCTGCAGGACAGCCTTGGCCTCCTTCACGGCCTCCTGTGACGGAGACGTGATCAGAAGGTCATCAACATAGGCCAGGATGGCGGTGAACCGCTCGGGTGTCAATAGGATGAAGAGTGAGGGGTCTGCCTCGCTCTGTACGTATCCTGCGCGAGTCAAGGTACCAGTGATCTCCCGGTTCCAACACCGTGGAGACTGCTTGAGGCCGTACAAGGACTTGCGCAAGCCTGGTGGCTGAGCCACGTAGATCTCCTCATCCAAAGAGCCATGGAGGAACGTGTTGTTCACATCCATCTGGTGTAGTTCCCAGTCATGCTGAGCCACTACACCAAACAGAGCTCAAGCTAAGGTCATGCAGCCGACAGGGGCACAGGTGTCAGTGTGATCAACTCCCTCAATCTGAGAGAACCCCTTGACGACCAAACGAGCCTTGTAGCGTTCCAGTGAGCCATCCGGTCTCACTTTCTTGCGAAAGACCCACTTGACCTGAATCGCCTTCCTCCCAAGGGGAAGGTCGACCAGCTCGTAGACTCTGTGCTCTCGGATAGCGCGAAGCTCATCCTCGCAAGCAGCTCGCCAGGCATCAGCATCTTGCGATGAGAAAGCCTCCCTCAATGTGCCCGGGTCAGGCGCCATAGAGGTGGAACTCTGCGTGGCAAGTGCACACGCCTCAGTGTCAGGCCTGACGGCCACGAGATCAGCTGCTGCGTCACANACCAAGCGGGCCTTGTAGCGTTCCAGTGAGCCATCCGGCTTCACTTTCTTGCGAAAGACCCACTTGACCTGAATCGCCTTCCTCCCAAGGGGAAGGTCGACCAGCTCGTAGACTCTGTGCTCTCGGATAGCGCGAAGCTCATCCTCGCAAGCAGCTCGCCAGGCATCAGCATCTTGCGATGAGAAAGCCTCCCTCAATGTGCCCGGGTCAGGCGCCATAGAGGTGGAACTCTGCGTGGCAAGTGCACACGCCTCAGTGTCAGGCCTGACGGCCACGAGATCAGCTACTGCGTCACAGGCGATATGGAACTCGCGAGTGACCATGTCGTGCCCTATGGGGCACGCTGGGTGTACCTCTGAAAGCTCAATGCAGACACTCAAGCCTAAGGCCTTTGTGCCTGGATCACCGCTCCCGATGCTGCGAGAGGAATGCCTGGGTCCGGGACCCGACGCTCGCGAAGCTCCGGAATCCAGTGGTCGAAGGCGACCACCGGGCTCACGGGAGTAACCAGAGGTCGAGGGGTGCACCTCAGGCTCAGGAACAGGTACGACCACAGGGACAGGTACGACCACAGCTGGTGAGGGGTGAGACCAGGCAGCCGGAGATGCCGTGCGAGGACAAGCGTGTGTGGGGGACACTGAGCTGGGGGTGACAGCGGGCAAGGCTGGCCCGGACACTGAGATAGGAGTGTCAGCCGACGTAGGGACAGGAGTGGGCTGAGCTGGGTCAGACGCCAGAGCAGGGGTGCCAGTGGACACAGGTGGTGATGCAGGAGGAGGCGTGAGAGCAGCGGTACTTGTGGGGTGTGAAACAGTCTGAACAAGCGGGATCTCTGGACCAACGGCAATGATAGCCAGATCATCAAGTGCTGGAGATCGAGAGGGGACTCGAGCGCACACATCAGCCTGACGAGAAATGGTCGCTGGAGGAGAAGTCTCCCCCATTCGCCAAGGACCCTCACAGGAAGGGACATGAGCGGCAGAGAGTGCTGTGATGGAAGTCACATCACGGTATGTGAGAGACTGAAAAAACAGCGCGTCACGGGGCTCAATGACACGACGACGAGTGGGGTCCCAAAAGCGCCAGGCCTTCGACCGCGGGGAGATGCCAATGAAGGTACACAAGCTACCCCGAGGGAAGACCTTGGACCCCTGCTGGTCCTCGGTGTACCACACGGAGGCCAGGGAACCCCAGACGCGTGCGAGACGAAGATCAGCGCGGTGGCCAAACCAGAGCTTGTACGGTGTAACATGATCTGGAAGCGGACCATGCGGGAGGTGGTTCCAGACCCACGTCATGTAGGTGAAGCCCTCGAAGGCGATGGACTTCGGGAGACCGCACTCAAACCGCATGGCGCGGACCGCATCCTCCATGGTGCGGTTCCAGCGCTCAGAGACACCGTTCTGCTGTGGGGTAGCAGGGACGGAGACCTGGTGAAAAATGTCGTGCTCAGCAAAGAAGGAGTCCATCTCACCGAGGAACTCGCCGCCGCGATCCGAGCGAAAGGTATGTAGCGTGTGGCGAGACTGACGCTCAGCCATCACGAGTCAGAGCCGAACCGCAAACGCGGCGTCGCTCTTCTGACGCAGACTATAGACCCACCGCATCCGGGTGAAGTCATCAATCAGCGTCAGAAAATACCGGCCCCTCTCGGACAGGGACTCGACCGGGAGAGGACCAAGCAGGTCCAAGTGGACCAACTCGAGTGGCCTCAGCGCTCGAGAACGCGAATCAGGGTAAGTGCACCGGTGCATCTTTCCCTGAGCGCAAAAAAGGCAGTCGGTCTTGGGTGGCTTCTCGAAAGAAGCCACGTCAAGGCCAAGAGCGAGCTGTGTCCGTATGAGCTTCGACACAGTGTTGGAGCCCACATGACACAGACGTCGGTGAAGCAACCTCTGGTGTTCTGGGGATAGAACACCAGTGAAAAAAACACGACCAGAGGAAGGGGGAGAGCAAGGGGAGGATGGCCGAGCAATGCGGTACAAATCATCTACGACTGAAGCACGCAGGACAATGCTACGGGTGTCAAGAGCAGTCACCGTCGCTGAATCAGCGGTATGCTCAACGGAGAGACCCATCAGAGTGCAGGCACGCACAGACAGCAGACTAAGCTCAAGATCAGGCACAAACAGCACGTCAAAAAGATACAGGGGGCCAGATGGACCATCAAAGCATACAACCCCAACGCCGTGTACCGGTAAGGACTGACCAGAGCATGTACGAACATAAAGGACAGTCGTGACGGGACCAAGCACCACAAAGTCACTACGACGACACGTCATGTGGTGGGTGGCACCGGAATCGATGATCCAAGTGCCACCGGAGTCACGACTGGTGGACGTCACTGTACAACGAGCAATGGAACACTCGGCATCAGAGGGACGCTGAGCCGTCAGTGGGAAGGAACGACGTACATCACGAAGGTGAGACTCATGAATCCAGTCAGTGTAGTCAGGCCCAACNGGAGAGCAAGGGGAGGATGGCCGAGCAATGCGGTACAAATCATCTACGACTGAAGCACGCAGGACAATGCTACGGGTGTCAAGAGCAGTCACCGTCGCTGAATCAGCGGTATGCTCAACGGAGAGACCCATCAGAGTGCAGGCACGCACAGACAGCAGACTAAGCTCAAGATCAGGCACAAACAGCACGTCAGAGAGATACAGGGGGCCAGACGGACCATCAAAGCATACAACCCCAACACCGTGGACCGGTAAGGACTGACCAGAGCCTGTACGAACAGAACGGACACTCGTGACACGACCAAGTACCACAAAGTCACTACGACGACACGTCATGTGGTGGGTGGCACCGGAATCGATGATCCAAGTGCCAGCAGAGTCACGACTGGTGGACGTCACTGTACAACGAGCAATGGAACACTCGGCATTAGAGGGACGCTGAGCCGTCAGTGGGAAGGAACGACGTACATCACAAAGGTGAGACTCATGAATCCAGTCAGTGCAGTCAGGCCCAACATCATCACATGCGGACTGTGCTAAACACACATGTCATCACGAGTCACGAGGACGGACAAACAAGCAGTCTGTGAACCACTCGACGATGACAACACACTCGCACCTCCCTAAAAGTGAAGCGCCAGAAGGTGATGAAGCTCGGCGATGGTGCGGTCACGTGGGTCTGGATCAGTGCTGCTCGCTGGTGAGGACGCAGGAACAGCTGCAGCCGTGGCCGCCGCGCATCCAGAGGAGTGTGCGAGCGACGTGCCGGACGCGGTGCGGGCAGCATGGGCAGCCTGAAGTCTGCGAATGATGCGCTCCCAGTCAAGCGACTCCTGGCACTCGGTGTAGCGATGGGCACCTCCACAGTTGTAGCAGTGCACGGAACGGCCACTGCTACCACTGGATGACAACCGCTGCTGACCCGATCCGCGCTTCCTATTCTTCTTCTTCCCCTGGGCAGCTGCTGCAATACCCTCCGTCTGTGTGGGTGTAGACGTGGTCAAAGAGGAGGAGGAAGATGAGGTCATGATGGAGGTAGATGAGGGTGACTGCAGGAGGGAAGATGATGGTGAGGCGAGGACTGCTCCAGCGAGGGAAGTCTCCTGATGTGCTACTGCTGCCTCGCGGGCCGACGTCACCTGGAGGAAAAGCTGATGGGCCGAAGGGAGCACCTGCATGGTAGCTGAGAAAGGCTCGAGAGCAGCGTCGCTGTACCGTGTGAAGATGTCGGTGTACAGCAGGTGAACTCCGAGCATGATCGTCCGAAGTGCCCAAAGCTGTGTGCCCCCTGAGGTCTCTGCGGCCAATAGGGACAACGCCACATCCCAGCCTCCATGAGGATTAGCTCCGGTACCTGTGCCAGCCTCGCCGAGGAAGGGGCGGAAGTCGACGACAGTCTCGCGTGGCATGGCGAAGAGAAGTCCTCGCATGGCCCGGGCTGCTGTCAGCACCTGTGCTGGATCTGTAGACTGGTATGGGCTGTGGTAGTAAGGACACACTCCCTCGGAAGTGGCCCACACCTGGAACAGGATCTCCCAGCAGTCAAATCCATCCTTGCTGATGTATTGTGGAGGTGGTGCCTCAAAGTCCTTTGGCTGCCGCTCCGTGGGGAGAGCAACCGCAGGCTGAGGAGTGCGAGAGACGGGGAAAACTCCTGGAAGGGGGTGATCACCGGGGAAGTCAGGTGACGGTCGTATCGGGGACACGGGTGGAGGTCGGATACCCGTCTGCAGCTGATGGAGGCGCTCATGTAGAAGACGAATCTCCCGCTCCTGGGAGTCATCCTCGAAGCTTGGCATGAATGGCTCGTCATCAAGGAGGTCCGCAGGTGGTGGAGAAACCATACCAGGAGGTGAAACAGGCGAGCACCTGTCACGGGCACCTGGGCCGAGTGCTGGGTGGAGGCCGCAACGCCGGCAGCTCCCTCAGAAATCCGCGAAGGCGCCGTGGACTGAGCACGCAGGAGCTCAGTCAGCGTGCGGATCGCGTCAGTCTGCTCTCACTGCAGACGACGCATCTCCTCCTGCTCGCTGCGCAGGTCCGCAATAGCCTGCAAGCGAGGGCTCAATACCCCTGAAGAAGAGGAGGAGGGATCACCTAGTCCCTTGTCCTTGTCGTCGGGCGAACTCATGTCGCCGCTCACTATGGGACAACATGTGAAGTTTGCTGGATTTCAAAACTGTCTGCGTTTCTCGGGGAGTTCAAACGCTGGCAACATTTGACTTTCCGGGTGAAAATTTGGCTAAGTGTAATGCTGACGTCAGCAAGTGGTTGCTGACGTCAGCACGACCTGATGACGTCAGCAATCAACAATACTGACGTCAGCTCGTCCACTCTTTCTTTCTTTCTTTCTTTCTTTCTTTCTTTCTTTGTTTTCTTTTTTTTTCCTTGTCACGGTTCTGCCGCGTGGGGAGCCGCCTCGCGATGGCGTGCTGCAGCTCCGTGGAAGCTGCGCAGCAGCTTCCGCCCAGCTGCTGCTGCAGCTGTGCTGTCAGCTGCAGCAGCAGCTGCGTAGCTGCGTGTGCAGCGGTGGCAGCGGCGGCTGCGCTGTTGCTGCTGCTGCTGCGTGCGGCGGCTGCTGCTGGCTACCGCCGCCGCGCGCTGCTGCTGGCTGCCGCCGCCGCGCGCTGCTGCTGCTGCCACTGTTGCGCTGCTGCTGCCGCCGCGACTACCGCTGCTGCTGCCGTGCCGCTGCCGCTGCAGCCGCCGCCTCTGCTGCTGCTACTCTGCTGCTGCGGCTGTGGGAGGGCGGCTGCACGCACCGCAGCGGCCACACACCTCACCGTGGCGGTACACGCCGCTGCTGCTGCCTCTGCAGTTGCGATCTCACGTGGTGGGTGGAGTACGTTGACAGCGACCAGCCGTCTCCAACAGACCTTAGGAACTCTACTGCAGCGGTGACTCTCACTGCTGCTGCTCTGCTGCGCAGCTGAGTGAGAACTGTCTCACTGCTCTGATACCATGAGAAAGTGCATAGAAGCTTCCTAGCAACACAGCCGCTGACTGGGCGTCAGTGCTTGGTCAGACGGTGACGACAGTCACAGGTCGTACACACAACGACAAGGGTTTGACTAGGAGACACAAGACACAGTGTCAGAAATGCTTCAATATAGCATATGCAGAGAGAAATGACAACTGACAAGTCCAAGGCATAAATACCTGCCGCGGCGCACGGCGGGTGTCGCACGCGGCACACGGCGGGTGTCGCACGCGGCAGTCCAAGAGCTGTCCTAAAACCGGCCCAAAACCACTGTTTTGGCCGTAACTCTGCGCACACATGTCAGAATCCTACGCCGTCTGAACCTAGACGTGCAGAATCAAAAGATGGACGCAGCAACTGGTCACATGCATGCATCCATCGACTGACAGTGAGCATACAATGCAAAAACATGCAAATAGGCCTCATGGCCAATTCGCCGAAAGGCGCCTTCAAGACGTAGAAGGCACAGCAAAGAGTCTCGGTGGCATCTGGGGCTCTGGAACAGTGGTCGGTCAGCTCCAAGCGGGTGGTCCGCCGCCTGTCGTCGCGCCGGTGTCACCAGGGCCGCTTGCCTCACGGATCTGCATGAGTATGGACACGGCCGAGTGGTCACAGTAAACTGTACAGGAATGGCACAAATAGTTCTACCTTGTTCGAGCACAGGTATCAGTGTTGGTTATTGTCACAAACACGCGCAAGTGCCCTCTTGTCTCCATTCATGCACACACCTCACCACTGCAGGTGATTGATCTGGATTAAGGCTCCCTGGTGCAAGAATGTGGTGCAGCATGAAGAACACAGAGGATGTGCCTCCCTCAAGCTGCCAGGTGGTGGCTTCAGCACCAGTCTTGTCACAGGCCTTAGTTTAGTAATACACTCATATACTAAAAGGGGATACAACTTGTGGGAATGCATGCTTGTTAGTTGATTGCATGCTTGCATGTTCCTAGAGTGGTGAACCGGGTTGCTGATCCCTCGGGACCACACGTCCGGCTTGTGCCGGCATGTAAGAAACCGCCTGGAGCTCGTTCGCTCCAGGGTCGGGTTCGATCCCTGGGTGGCGTCCGGGCCCCACGACGATTGTCTCGCGTGGGTGGCCCGGTCAACTGGCTCTCACCACCTCGCTCACACTCACTCGCTTGTCAAGCTGTGACTTGTTACCACATTTTCTAAGTCGTGAGCGTTCCCTGATCCATGGCGTACGTTGTTGCTCGTCACCTGCTTTCTTACTAGCCTAGCAACTACGCCTACCTACTGGTATCAGAGCAGGAGGGCTGTCCCTCCCGCCGCGACGTCCTGGAACCTCATGAGACTCACGCGTTAAGCGCCGGCTGATCCCGTACAAGCCACAGCACGAGACAGCGGCGGCCTAAGCAGCAGCAGCGGCGGTCATTCTGTACAGCCGCTGGCATCACACTCGTGAACCTCAGCACGAGATCGTGGCAGCTTAGGCAGCAGCAACAGCTGCCACTCTGAGCAGCTCCTAACATCGAGCGACAGGTGATCCTGCGCAAGCCTTGGCACAAGGCCGTGTCGACCTAAGCAACAGCAGCAGCAGCCATTCTGTGCAGCTGTTGGCACCGAGCGACAGGTGGTCCAGAACAAGCCACAGCACGAGACCGCGGTGTCCTAAGCAGCATCGTTGGCAACCACTCTGTGCCATTGCCAACATCGCACTCGCGGATCTTAGCGCGAGACCGCAGCAGCTTGGACAGCAGCAGCAGCCGCCACTCCGGGCAGCCGCTGTCATCAACCGACGGGTGATCCGGCACGAGCCACAGCACAAGGCCGTGGCGGCCCAAGCAGCAGCAGCAGCAACCATGCCTTGCAGCCGCTGACTTCGAGCTCGTGAACCTTGGCACGTGACAGTAGCAGCGTAGGTGGCAGTCTAGGCAGCCGCAGCAGCCGCCGCTCTGTGCAACCACTAGCTTTGCAACAGTGATCTCAGTCCCAACACTGCAGCCAGGCAGCATCAGCAGCAGCCACTCTGTGCTGCTGCCAACATCGCACTCGTGGACCTCAGCACGAGGCCGCAGCAGCTTGGACAGCAGCAGCAGCCGCCACTCTGGGGAGCCGCTGGCATCAATCGACGGGTGAGCCTACACGAGCCACAGCGCAAGGTCGTGGCGGCCCAAGCAGCAGTAGCAGCAGCCATGCCTTGCAGCCGCTTGGGCTCAGCCGCTTAGCCGCTTGGCACAAGATAGAAGCAGCTTAGGTGGCAGTCTGAGCAGCCGCAGCAGCCGCCGCTCTATGCAACTGCTGTCTTCGCAGCCGTGACCTCAGCCCCAACCCTGCAGCCAGGCTTGATCCCAGCACACTCTCGATCACCACGGGCTCCCCTGAGACAGCCCATCACTCTGTACACTGGCGTCTCCACCTGAGATCGAACCAGCCCCTCCGTCATCAACAGTGGCTCGGGACGGTGCAAATACTGACGATGAGCTTGCATATTACGAGGAGAGGGCGGAGAGAGAGGTGTGGTCGAGGGTGTGTCGCAGCAGTCTGGGGTATCACCCCGGTGAAGACTACGATCCCGCTGATCACTACGCGTGGGCGGACGCAAGGGACTACGCAACGCGCTGCCAATCAGCCGACGACGACACCCCAACGTTGCTGAACCAGCCGGCAACAACACAACAAAACGACCACCGACCTCTTCACTCTCTGGTAAGACCGCCCATTTCCCATAGGACGCGCCCGCAACACCGCCGTGCTATTCCCCGTGGTGCAGCTCCACCTGCTGCAGCGGCAGCATCTGAGGCCTCCGCTCCGCGTCGTGCTGCATCCCCAACCGCAATTGCTGCAGAGCCCATCTCGTCTCTTGATACTCTCTCAGCGCTGTAGGCTATCCTTTCATCCAGTGCTGACGTTGCCACTACCTTTGCAGCCACAGCACGTGCCGCACGTGCACCAGCCAGCACTGCTGCAGGTCGAGCCATTGACACATACACTGCAGCGGTTGACTAGGGACCCTTGGCGGCCTCAGCCGTCAACGTAGCCACTCAGGTTGCTGCAGCAGCAAACGCAGTTGCATCCGCCGCAGCCACAGTAGCCACAGCACTCTCCAATGCAGTTGGCTCCGCTAACGCCTCCACAACACAGGCAGCCTCTCTACCCTCCACATCACCGTCAGTCACTCGGCACCTACAACTGTTGGTTTTGATCGCTACAGTCATCGTCGCTCTGTCACGTGCAGCTCTGACAGGTGTAGCCTGCTTCGTCGTCACCACATCGTCCTTTGTCGCAGTCGTCTCCTCCTCAGCTGCTGCAGCACTGCCACCACTGTTCTCTCTGCACCGCGGTGCGTGGTGAGCTTGCCTTCTCCTGCTCTTCCGCACTCTCTGCCTTCCTTGTATTAGCGTGTTCGTGCGTTCAGGTTGTTGCCTTGCAGCGCACTTTCAACACCGATATCTTACTTCCCACGCCCACTTGGGCAAGGGAAACTCTGCCAAAAAGTTTTCGGCAGAGTCACGTCGCTGGCACAATGCCAGTCGATGATGACCAATACACAGCACTGCAGGCTGAGCTTCAGCGTGAGCGCACTGCATTACAGGCAGCTCTCAGTGCTCAGCGGGCTGCTGAGGAAAAACTTAAGGCTGAGCAGGCTGATCAAGAGACATTCGCCGACCACATTGCTGACTTGGTTCTGAATCGCCTGCAGCCCACACTGCGCAGCACTCAGTCCGCTAGCATTGCTGCCGCTTTTTCCACTTCTCCCGCTTCCGCTTCCACTGCCGCTGGCACATCTACCTCTGATCCACTTGCAGTCGCCGCAGCTGCTGGCGCTGCTGCNAGTGCCTGGGCGCAAGGGGAACAACTCTGGGAATACTACCATGCACCAAATCCCTCAGCTGTCCCACCTTTCGTGCCAGTCGATTCTGAGTCAGCTCGAGCGGTCCGAGCCCTCATTCGCGCCGGACCAGACGATCTCACTGATGAGATTGGATCCTACAATGCTGACACTGCACGCCGCACCCCCGCTGACCCAGTTGGGGCCTATGCCCTGATCAAGCGGCGCACGACAGTGACTGAACATGCGGCACAGAGCGTCCTCACCGTCCAGTTCAACACGCTCTCCATGCGTGCTGACGAGACTGCTGACGCCTATTGGGCTCGCAGTCTGCGCCTGCTGCGTGATCTCGGCAAAGCCGCCCCAGGCCAACTCCCCGCTGTCCTCTCCATCGTCAACGGTCTCATCCCTGAACTCAGCGACATCATTCGCGAAGTGAAGGCCACGGAGTTGGAGCGTCTGGCGACAATACCTGTTCCCGCTGACGCACCTCCTGGAATTGGGGCTTTGTGGGAGTTCACCTCCCAGCGCCTCACTGACTGGTGGAGCTCCTTGCAGAACAAACGCATCCACCGCGCAGCTGTTGCAACAGCAACCACCGCACTTCCCTCCTCCTCTACCTCCTGAGCCTCCAGCTCATCCTCCGTCTCCACCTCCACTACCACCGCCACCTCCCTTGCTTCCCAAGGAAGTGGGCGTGGTGGATGGGGCAACAAAGGTAAAGGCCGAGGAGGTGGCTCTGGCGGTGGCGGGCAGGGGAAAGGGGGCAAAGGTCGCGATTCTGATAGCACGGCATCCCACTCCTCTGCGGCGCCGCTGGTCATGCGGCGCCAAAGTGCCCTGCACCACCAGATGATGCACGCCTGGCCTCAGCCATGCGTGCTCACTGGGCACGCTCTTCAGGATCAGGTGGAGGCTCTGCCCGCTCCTTCACCTCTGCGGGGTCCAGTCGTAGCTCTACGCACACGTCTTCTCCATTGCCTGCAGCAGCTGCCTACAGCACTGTCCTCTCTGCACCTTCTCCACCTACACCCTGGGGTTGGCCCCCGGGATTTGGAGGTCCTGTCTACTTCGGGCCTCCTTCCGGCTTCTACTCACCTCCATCATGGGCGTCCCCCATTCCTGGTCCCCAGCCACACTCCTCTGCCGCACTCATCACCGGACCGCCTGAGGACGAACGCCAGTTGGACTCTGCGCTCTCTCATGCCATCCACCAGCGTCACCTCCGTGATCAGGGAGGTGAGAGTGTACGTTCGGTCGAGGAGGGCCTTGCGTATGCTGTTGACTTGTCTTTTCGTGGACCCCCCTCCGGTCATGTTCAGGGGTGTCCCCCAGATGATGTCCCATGGATTGAGGATTGGCAGTCGTACAGTCTCCCTCGTTGCCTTGCTGCTTGTGGCCAGCGCCTTTTTCCACGTTCTGCCATTGCTGCTGTGAGTCGTGACCCTGCGTCTGTCCGTGTAACGGGTGGCTTCTGGATTCTTGATTCAGGGGCCACCCACCACATGACTTCCTGT
>SZWC01038294.1:0-13952 GCA_023375785.1 Penium margaritaceum
CCCCCCCCCCCCCCCCCCCCACCCCACACACTCTCCCCACCCACCCCATCGCCCCACCTCCCCCCCAACTCTTTCTCGCAGCTCAATCCCCTTGTCGCATTAACTCCATCGGTTTTGCTATTCCATGTGTTCAACCCTTTGGACGGTTCTGAGAAGATGTTTGAGCTTGCTTGCGCGACGCTCGAGGGTGTATGAGTTTACCAGACGGCCTTCGGAAATGGCCTGAGCTGTAATACGACGTTGTAAAGTAGGCCATGAACCTCAGCTGCTTTCGGTACATCGCTGCTCTAGTTGAGTCCGATGCGAAGTCGGCCAACGCTTGAAGTCGACCAACGCTTCAGATATCGCTCTCCTCGGCCGTAGTCATCAAACGGCCGATCCGTCAAATGGCCCCGTACGTTTGTATGCTCTCACTGAAACAGGAACGAACGTGGCGAGGCTTTATGTAGAAAAGTAGAGCGGTGCCAGGTTTTTGCGGGTGATGCAGTGAACCTTGGCATGGCTGCGGAGTAGTCTCGAGGGAGGCGTTCAATGCAAATGGCACTTCTTTCTTGTCTTTGTTGAAAACGAAAGGATTCAAATGAGTATGTGAAGTTTACTGGCGACCGCAAGTTTTATCCAGCACTTACGACAACATATGACCAAGCTTTATTGGATCCCAAGCAAACCAGAGACGCAATGCACTGCTGTCAGCACGTGGACCGGAACAATGATAGGTATCACTGCACAGAACGTTACGGAATGTGTAGATGCATTTGCAATGAAAGAAGCGCGATAGACAAAAATCACTTGACAGAACCTGGAATACTCACGTACAAAAACAAGATCAATTCATGTCACTAATGTTTGCACATGCTGACAAGTCAAGATTTCATGCAATCTTCAAAACATTTTCATCGAGCCACTGCTCAAACGCAACTTCAGAAGAAGGGAATGATGTTCATGGTTCTGAAATCCCGAAGCAAAATTTTCACCATGATGCAATGCTTCATGCAAATCACCCCCAACCACGTGTTTTGCATCTCATCACGATGAATTGCTTAAAGATACCAATAAACACCACATTCGCACCAATTTTATCTTCTTTTGGACACTTAAGGCCCCTGCTCCAAGAGGATTTCATACTCATGTATGGAAGGCCTCCAACAAACATGTCACACAACTTTCTTACTCCGCAAATAATGCAAGAGAATATATATGAAAACACCACCTTGTTTTTGCGAGGTTTCACGCAGTTCTCAACAACACTTCACAATTGTAGAAACCTTATGTCAATTCGATTCTAGAATATATATAACTATAGCAAGACACGGTTTCATTGTGATGTTTTCATCACAAATCATCAATTGTGATGAAAAAATCATCTCAATTTGAACATTGAGATGATGTTTTCAATCTAACAACATGGTCCCTCAACATCGAAGTTGAAACAAACCCAATAAATCTTCCACTTCTTCATGTAAGGAGTAGAAACATTCTCAACACCCCTTTTTTCACATTGATGTCATTTATTTATGCAAAACAAGGAGCAAGCTATGAAGCGCATACGTTATGTTAACAAGAGTTGAAGCATAATTGTTGGTCTTCATGTAACATGCCAAGGCTATGGCGATAACTCATCTTCTCAGTCTATTACGCTGTCTCCAATGCCCATTTCTTTAGACTAAACTCAAGAAGATGTCCATGAGGGGTAGATGCACAAGGGAAGGACAACCTTTCTTGACAACGACTACGATGCCAATGATACACACAAGGCCAAAACCCAAAAGCATCCTAAATTCTGCTCCGCTGCTCCTGACTTACATCGTGACTTAGTCGCGCCTACGTTTTCCATGCTTGGGGGGAGTTCCCCAGCATTTCCTGAAGTCCTAGCGCATTGACGACAACTCTTATCTTTCTTGTAGAAACTCACCAGAATGTATCCTCAACGATCCCCGATGTTTCAAGACTACAAACGTGGTTGTTTTGAGAGACAGTTACAAACCTCGCAAACACCAAAATTCAGTCTCGAAGCCACTGTCAAACCAACAAGGGACTTCTCCAGCCAACAAATCAAGACTCGGCGTCGTTTCAGGCAAACCGCAAAAAACCCAAACGGCTTGACTGAGCCTCACTTGCTCCCTGTTGCCATTTTTGTATACAATGATGAGTTTTGATAATTAGAGCAGCGAAGTATGATTTCCTCCTTTCAAAAGAACCCAAAGAGCCCCACTCTAGTCAAATGTAACCCACTCCATTTTCATCTGTGAACCAATTCACTTTTGACCGAAGTAATACATCGTATTAGAGCGCATCAACCCGGGCGTGGCAAGAGACTATTTTCTAAATCAACCCAAAACTTCTACATGTCTTCAAGCGCATCTCCACCAACAAGAATTTTGCCAACCGTGCGACGAGGTCAACACACGGAGCGTACGCATCCATTGACAACATTGCTAACTTGCAAAGACACCGGCAACATCTGCAGGCACCCTGTGAAGTACCTTGAGCCTCATCGAGGTAGATCAGTGGATGACGGCTTGCACCTCAATTGACATGACCAATCTGGTGTCAGGCATGTCTAACATGCCCATTCCACTTGCACCATCCACCAAACAAACTGCATTATTAACACAAGACAAAATCACAGGGCTCACTAGCCATATGGAGCAAATGGAAGGGTTCCCACAAACATTTGTCAAGAAACTACAGAAATACAAGACTCAAAAGTGCGAGAAACAGAACTTACCGATTGGCTTCACATTGGGAAGGCCTCAATTAGTCTGAACTTTCTCTGCAATTTGATCCCCCAAATTCCATGGGAACAAGAGTGAGGATGCTCATGACCAGTTTGTAGGTGTACACTTTTGCTGGGGCTCAATCCCATCAACACAAGATGAACCTAATAGCTGCACTTTTTTGGGGCATCGCTGCAAGTTGGTAGGAGGATCTTATGGCTATTTAACCAAAGCAAGCAGTTTACGGTGCTGATTCATTGAGTACTGCATTGTCGGCACCAACCGTACTATCTCTCAAGCGGATTCCCCCGACCTTGAAGTTATCAATAACACCACAAACCACCTCGCACAAGTTCACCAAGGCATTCGTCGCTTCCTTCGACAAGCTTAAAAGGGACACAAAAATTTGCTACCGGATCCAACAACTGAAGCATCTTTCTAGCATGGCATAGTACACGAGGCATCTTTGCAAAATCATCAACAGCAATAGCCTTGTAGAGGATGAACTCTTTCTTCACAACAAGAATGGCCTCAAATGAGACATTTACAGAGCATTCAAGATTTATGACATCACAAACCGTTGCCACAGATCATCGTAACCACCGAACGCATCAACTCCATTGTATCAGCTCCAATTTCAACAAATCCTATGTCTGGCACCGGAAACATAAACCGCAACACAAAAGTGGAAACCATTGCCTTATTTTGAGAATTCAACTTCTATGGAATTTGAATCCATTTTAAAAAAACAAGATCAAGAGACCTACTACAACTGCGCAAAAATCAGACACATTGCAAGGATTTGCCCAAGGTGAGAGGAGCAAGGGGGGATGCATTGGAATAAAAATAAGGGGGAAGAAAGTCGGGAAACGTCCAAGGGTAGCATTATACAGAAAAACGTTTGCCCGTGTTGTAAAACGTGCATAGAATGATCGCCCACCCGAACAACTAATACGGGGATACTTGACATCCAAACGTTTGGTGAGGGATACGAGGACAACCAATCCATGGTTCTGGTGATAGTTTATCGGGGGGGCCGGAAAAGTCAAAATACTTTGCTGGCATTGCTTGATGGAAGTGCATCTCACAATCTTGCACATGATCAACTGGTGTAAAATCCAGGTTTGAAACACAAATCTGGACCTTTTGGAGTAGAAACTGTTGACAAAGGACTTTGCATTTGTGGAATATAGAAGCCATGACGAATGCAGATTGCTGATCTAAAAAACCTTGGTGTCTCGAGATCCTGCCCAATGACCGACTATAAGGTGGTTCTCTGGCAAAACTTCCTGTACGAGCAAGATCCACAAGTCGACTAGACTAGCGAAACTCTCTACATCAAACACAATGGGCAGTAGATCTTCTCGTCGCTTGTGCAATAGCCAAAATCCAGCCCACCTGCAACAAGCACAGTTGAAAATGACATAACATTTGAAGCAATAAGAGCAAAGATAGAACAACCATCAGCTACGCCAATCTCACTTGAAGTGGAAAAATGCCATCTGAGAAGATGGGCGTTGGTGTGGTTGGTCCATGTAAATTTGAGCAGCACAAGCGACAATTCAATCGTCGCAGATGACGCATTAGCCTCATCCATCTCTTTAGCCTCGACAACATCAAAGTGTGCGAATGTACCCAAGGAGTTTGCTCAACTTTTGAAAGAATTTGAATGAGTGTTTCTTAACAAATCAACATGCAAACTCCCTCCCAAATGCAACATCGACCACCGGGTTGAGCTCAAATCAAGAAGCAAAGCAAACGTCAAGGGGGCCTACCAGATCAGTAATCATGATGTCATGGAGCTCAAGCGACAGCTTGACAACATGCTGAATCAAAGGTTCGTGTGACCGTTTGTCTCTTTGTACGCTTCATCACAAGTATTCGTGATACAAGAAACTAACAAAATGCAAGTGTGCATGGATAACCGGGCATTGAACGACATCACGATGAAGAACCACTATACTCTACCTCAAATGGAAGAGCTTTTTGACCAGTTGCATGGAGCATGGATTTTGAGCAAAATCGACCTACGGGCCGGCTACCACCAAATTTACAATGCCAAAAAGGATGTCACAAAACTGCCTTTCGAACATGTTACGGCATTTTGAGTTCACGATCATTCTGTTTGGACTCAAAAACACCATTGCAACATTCATTGCAGTGAATAACAACATTTTCCTGTGATAGCTTAATGATTTTGTCGTGGTATACCTTAACAACATCCTCATGTACAGTGAATTCCCAGAGGATCATCAACGGCATCTTTGAGATGTGCTCAATGTCCTCTTGCAAGAGAAATTCTACGGGAAGCTCTCAAAATTTGACTTTGGTCAACACTGGATCGAGTGTCTTGGTGACATCATCAGCGCTGGATGGATATCTATGGATCCAAAGAAGGTGTCCCCGCCGGCGTATTGGTTGACCCCAACTTACAAGTTTCTATTGAATTGTGTGACTACTATTAGAGGTTTGTGAAGGATCATGCCAAAGTGTCAGCACCTCTTTTTTATCTTAATCGCAAAAACTGCAAATGGAATTGGGGAGATAGTGAACAAGAAGCCTTTGTGTTTTTGCGTAAATCTATCACCTTGGCGCCAAGCCTTTGATTGGAAAATCCAACAACTGACTACGACATGGAAACAGAACCTTTGATTGTGCAATCAAGGCCGTCCACCTACACAACAATGGTTGAGGCAGACCACCCATCACATAAACATTCATGTTGCGGCAGCTTCATGGAGCGGAGCTCATCTATGCCATCCACAAGGAAATAATGCACCCATTTATCCATGCCCTCAAAACCTGGTAATGTTGTTTAGAGTGCCCTTAAAATGTGGTTAGAATGGATCACCACACCCTGAAGTATCTGAAAATGCAGCTAAACCTCAGCCAAAGACAAATGCGATGGATGGATTTCCTTGAGTTGAACTTTGACAATGAAATAAGGTATAAGCCCAAGAAGACAAATCCAACGGATGCCCTGAGCTGCCGGTCAATTCTGGGAGACGTTATGGCATCGCAGATTGAAGCAGACCCGTATGTGACAAAGTTATTCATACTTGGCTACAAGGATCACAGAACCTACGACAACAAAGTTCCACAACACAAGCTCCTATTGGCATATAAAGGAAAAACGCATGTTGTTTTCCCCAAAGTTGAGGAGATATAGTGCATGATTCTGAAAGAATGCAAGGACACCAGTCCAGGAGGCCACTTAGGAGCTGAAAAGACGTTAAAAAATCTTGTGAAGCAATTTCACTAAGACGAAGTGGTGGTTGATGTCCCATAATTCTGCAACAGCTTGGTCAACAACACATGATTCTATGCACCAAACCCCTTGGACTACTACAACCAATGCCCATACCAGGAAAAAAAAAAGTGAATGAAATCTCAATGAATTTTGTTACTTGCTTTCCTGTCACACAAGAGGGGTTTGATGTCATTGTTGACAGATTGTCAAAGATGGTGCACTTTGTTTTGAACACTACGGATGTTGCTAGTGAAAGGGCAGCCCGACTCTTCCTTGACCAAATTGTTTGAGTGCATGGGGTTCCAGGATTAGTCACGAGGGATCAAGATGCGGGGTTCACCAGCAAGTTATGGCACAATTTGATTCAATGGTATAGACTTCAAATTTCAATAGCATCGCACTCCCAAACCAATGGAAAAAGGGAGGGAACTAACCAAATGCTTGAAGAACTCCTCCGAGCCTTGTGCGAACCTCACGGCACTGACTGAGCAGTCAAGATGCCAGTACCCAAGTTTGCATACAAATGGGAAACATTCATCCCAACGGGGAAAACACCATTCAAGTTGGATTAGAACCAACCACCCTGATTGATTTGCGGACCGAGAGAAACATCCTCACCATCGACACTCATCAGCAAGAATTTTACAGAATCTAGGAGGAAATAGATGAAACTCTCACAAAGAGGTAAGCAGCTATGAAGCGACAAATCGAAAAACGTTGACAAAGTGAGAAGTTCAATAAGCGTGATAGAGTCTTGCTCAACTCCACAATTGTTAAAATCCATGGATCAAGCAATTGGAAGCTCAAACCTCAGTGGCTGGGGCCTTTAGACATCTTGGAGATGTGCACCCCGTTGTCGTAAAACATTGACTACCATACAACACAAAGATACACCCGGTCTACCATATGAGCGAAATTTGACAGTACGTTGATCCAACAAAACATGCTTCTGGATGGGTGGCACATGTTGCACCACCCATGATTGCAAACAACGACTACGTGTACGAGGTTGAAGAAATCATAAAACACTGACCATGAGGAGACAAAGCTCAATATTTGATCAAGTGGAAGAACTATGACGCAACACATAACAGCTAGGTGCCATATAGCCAGCTCTTAGACATCGATTTTCTTATTGATGGATACAGAGCGGAAATACGGCCGCACATCGGTAACGCACCGAGATGTCATGGCTAGAGGGGGGAAGTGTTATGCCAATGATACACACAGGGCCGAAACCTAGAAGAAGCTCAATGTTTGCGCCGCCATTCTTGACCTACATATGACTTAGTCACAGCTACTTTTTCCACGCTTGGATGAAATTCTCTACAGTACCCTCAAGTCCTCGCGCATTGAAGAATTGTTTGAAGTCACTTCTAGAAACTTGCAAGAACGCATCCTCTGTGATCCTTAATGTTTCAACATTAGGGACGAGGTTCTTTTGAGCGACTTCGACAGACCTCACGAACCCCATGATTTGGTGTCAAAGCCCCCGCCAAACCTACAAGGGACTTCTTGGGCCAATGAATCAGGACACTGCGTTGCGACACACATACCACTGAAATCCCAAACGGCTCAACCGAGCCCCATTTTATCGATCTTGCTATTTCTATATACGATGTTGACTTTTGGCAATAACAAAAAAAGGGTACACTTTCTGCTTCTCAAAAGTACCCAAATAAGCATTCTCTCGTGAAAAGGAACATGCTCCATTTTCAACTTCGAACCACTTACTTTTGACCAGCGTAACAAGGACAAAGAAAGAAAAACTTGGCTAAAAAATGAACAGACATGTTTAGTATACTAGGAAAAAATTGCACTACTTGATAGAGAATTTATTGTGCAATATTTTTTTGAATTATCCACTCAATACTATGCTTTCTTGCTGCCCTTCAACAGCTAACAGTTGGGAAATAATGGCATCTAGCATAGGTAACTGCCAAACATTCACCTGTGTTATTGATGCAAACACAAAAGCACACCCTTGGGTCACCAGTGGGAATCAAACTGGCATATTCCATGTATTCATCCTAAACATAATCAAATCACCTTCAACTACCTAGAGAAGACCATTCTAATATGTTAGGATGGCAGATTTGTTCAGCATAAAGAAATTTCAGATACCCCTTGTGAGGAAGAAGGCCAAATCTTCTAATAGCTTTCTCTGAAATAAGAAGTTACCCTGATTGAACCAATGAAGAGCAACACCACCTCCTACAATAGAACCTTGTTTGGGGGTTGTCAACAGCCAATGGCCTTGTTCTTGGTACACGATTATCAAGTTAAATTAGGGTTGTAGTAATTCTCTATGAATCCTGGTGTTAACATGCCAACAGAGTATGTTCAGCCATCACAAACCCCATGTTTAAGACTTTTGTGCTATTTAGTGTTGAACCCTTACCAGATTTCCAAACTACATATTTTGTGGTGAAAGAACCACCATAGGCTCTTGCAGTGCCTCTTGTGTATTAATATTGTAGGGCCTGCAGGTATGTAATGAAAACAATTTCACACGCTGAACATAAATATGAGAATATGTCTTGAGTACTTGTTCTCATTTACTGTAGTATATGATCCCATGTCATTTTAAATGAAAAAATGGTCTTCTCTCCAAGTTAGTAAAACTATCTCTGTTGCATCTTCCTACACGTGAACCCTTATTGCATTAGCCCCCTTGTACCACTGTTGTCCTCTATTGTAAGGGTTCAAAATGTATATGAGTGAAATTGCGGTCAAAAGAGGGAGAGTTTGTGGATGAAAATTTAGGCATGCAGATGCTTTTCTTGCTTTTAGAATTCTGCCATGTTTTTTCCCCTTTGACCTCTTCTTCCTAAATGAACCATGTCTTCGAACCAAGGCCCAACATCCTCATGGCTAGGTACAAGTTCTTCATGTCACTGATTCTAGTCAAAAGGAATAGTGGTTGTTGATTCATTACCAAGAAGAATCATTCACCATGAGGTAGGGCAATGAAGATCATTTCAAAGACACTGAAATTGTTCCATATGATTCCTTCACAAATAAGGTGAAAAGGGCTTGATGTAGTCAAAGCCTCATTAAGGATGAAACTTGTGAAAACATGAAACAATAGTATTCTCATCCTTGTAGAACACAAGAGAGCACTGAGGAAATCCAAAGTAACGAGAATTTAATCTTGAGAGATACATCACTAGTATATTTGACTAAATGACAAATTAAAATTGGAAAGAGAACTAAAATTCCAGTGAAAAGTACGTGGATGGTAGTAAATAAGGTTAGACAATCTTTAGCAGCCAATTCGAATTTGTATTCATGTAGCTTATGAGAAACTTTGTGTGATAAAGTTTTTTTTTAGACAATTTCCAGGTTCTAATGGACCGGAACTGAAGTTTCAAGGAGCCAAGCTTTGCAGCCTCATTCTAAAAATCTGATTTGACCTAAACTTATATCAGGAAAATGGACAAAACTGAGGCAAAGAGGTGTTTTCTTATGAGAGATCCATAGAGTTCGTCCTTCTGCGCTATAAGATAGGACTGGGTTAGTTTTACCATGTGTATTGTTTTTGGCAAAACATTTGGATCGTAATGCAATCTTTCAGAAAACATGCCAAAAAACGTCTTTTGTGGTGGCAAAGTGTCTCAAATAAAACTGGTTTTTCAATGATTTGTCTTTGTTTACTGATTAAAGATTCCGTTGTCCTAAACCCTGGTGAAAACTTTGTTCACAAAAAAGGAAATCCTTTGTTACATTGGAATGAGATCAAATGCTTATGGGAAAAATACAAAACACTTTTTAACTACACCTAGACACGATGTATGTTTATTCATATTAACATACATCGTTACCTGTTAACGCAGACAAAAAGAGGAGTTTTTTTTGGGCTCTTATTCAAATCATGCAAAATTATTCAAGAGAGCCCAATGATTAGGGGTTAAGAGGTCAGAAACCAAACGCCCCCCAAGAGCAATGAGCCAAGCGCTGGTTTTCAAGGTGAAACCTTTGACTTGTCGTGAAATCAAGTATCAGAAGTGGACCAATCTCCTTCCTTCATTTTTGAGGCCAAAAATTGTAATGAGGATGAGAGGGGTGAGCCCCCACTTTCCCCCTTGTCCATGAAGACGCTATGGAGGGGGATGAGAAAACCAATCTTCCATTTTCCCCTCATCCTTGGTGATGAAAGCACAAACAGGTGATGATGCTACCCATTTCTTTTCTTGCGTGTGAAAACAGCCCTTGGTGGAGGAGAGGGGAAGACCTCCAATTCCCCCATCTCAAAAGAACCAGAGGCTCGAGAAAAACAAGGCAGGCAATCCCACCTCCCACCTAGACATGGGCTGATGGCCCAAGGGAAAGAAAGGGGATGAACGCAAGTGGCACATCTTGTAAGGGATGATAAAAGTACCAAAAGGCCAAAAGATTGAGACCTAAGAAGGGAAAAATTTTAAGTTTTCACAAATATCCCCCATCTTAGCAAGAATTTCTTTGAAACAAACAGGATGATAAATTCTTCAGTTTTCCTGAGCCAAGGTCAACAAAAAGTGTTGTCTGAAGTTTTTGTAGGGACCAAACGTGTATCAAGTGCAAAAACAATTCAAAACAATCCCTTGATGCCACTATCACAAGGTGGAAGGAATGTTTTGTTGTTCCTAACCTTTGTTTCACCAATAGTATTTGTGATTCTTCCCTTTTCAAAATTGTTAAAAAATTTCAATTTACCTTACTCAGAAATATGTTGTTATAATTAGATATTCTAATCTTTCATATTAGAAAACAAGAGGAACCATCATGTTTTCCATCTTTTCAACCTAGATGCTTTCAAGAAAAAGAATGTTTCTATTTTACAAATTGAGTATTGATAGCGCAGGAAAACATGGGAAGAAGTATCCACGATTTTGGTACTACCTGATAACACTTGGAAAGGATGACCACTACAGAGATATAGCATGGCAAAACGCAAGTTTCTCATGTTCTAGAAAATTCATTTCCTGCATGGAACAGCCAAATTTATGCACATCACATCGCAAAACCAGAACAATCAAATATCTAGACTGTTTTCCATTAATCAATTACAAAAGGAAATACATTCTGGATGAAGCTGAAAACTCATTTTCTTTCAAACCAAACGTAAAATGTGTACATTTCACATTGAGATAGGTGTTTGTTGTTATTTCTGGATAAGCAATGATTTTAGTACAAACACAAGCATTTACCACAATACAAATATTCATATTGACTACATCAGTATTGCAAAGAATGAATAGTACCATATCCATAATGGTGGTCGAACTTCACTCATGAATTCAAAATGAATTAGAGATATCAAAAGCATAACTTGAATACAAGGCAGGAATGATATTGGCACATGGATGTGAGTTATGTTCAAATACAAAAATCTTTAACTTTTGTGGGGATTTGTTCAAGTGAGAATATGATTTGATATTGAAATCACTACACACAATAATGAAAATTTCCTTACAGAGGACTAATTTGCAGTTCGTGCAGCAAAAATTGCAGGATTAACGTGAGTTGTGAGGGTCTTAAATAAAATAATTGATCTTGTACCACAAGAGCTATGTCCACGACTATTGATTTCACTAGCCATACCAGTGTGGATGGTAGCACACATCCTATGCATATTGATTACACCCAACAAGTGGGTGCCAACTACACATCAACCAGAAGAAAAGAGCAAACTTTGTGCAGTCATGATTTCCTTAAACATGCCAATAAACATAAGCATACACTCTATGCTGGGTAGGCTTATACGAGAAAGTGCACAATAACATCAAATGAAGCAAAAAAACAATGTAATTTCATGTTTTGATAGAAATCTGAATGAACTCAAGCACGGTCATGTTGCTGAATTTACTAACGGGAATCATTGGGTATGTATAAGAAAATCACACAATACTGTGATGACAAGATTCACGTCTTAATTGAAAATCAGAAACGTTTAAGAATGAATGTTTTCCACGATGATAACTATCACAAACTATAAACTAGGATTCTTCAGTAGTAGTATAGAATGATAACTCATAAAGAACTACATGCAACGTTTTCTACAGAATACATAATATTGGTTGTATTTAGATTTTCAACAAACATGGTTGGTGGTTTTGTGGATGGTCTGTATTTTTATGAAAAATTGAATGCGCTCAACAAGCTCAAGTTTTTTGCATTTTGATTTTGAACATATAAGGCTTTTGTGGAGGAAAAAAGTGCAGGTCTGACCCAAACATCTAGGTAAAACGACTATTGTATTCATCAATGTTTACAATTCATGCCATTGTACCATGATCATATCACATTCCACAGTTATAGGAATAACTTAACATGGTTAGAATTGCAAAACAAAACCTTAATGATAATCAGTGTATCAATAACAGCAATAAAGGGAATAACAAGCTCAAATAAAAAGAGATAAAAATGTGTTATTGAGTTGAAAACACAAGAATCTGGTTTTCATGCAAACATTGTGCTTGTAGGACCAATTAAGATTCAAAATGAAAGTGCATCCTTTTCTATAACAAGAACACATCTATATCCATAGTGTAACTTGCCATGTTAAAAACATAATTGCTTGAAAATGGAAAATACAATCTATGTTATGGCTATGCCATTAATCAGTTAACATGCATAGATTTCATGTAATCATCTTTATCTTGATTGAAATAGGGTGAAAACATAACATTTGAATGTTGTGCATGCCTGCATCTGAAAGAGAATCCGGAAAAGAGCTCAGTGTGATTACAAGAGTGGGCACTGTTGATATGTTAAAGTGTCTAAACATGCATGAAAAATCATTTCACTGCATGCAGAAGGCCATGACATGTCCAAAACAAGACAAGTTCTTGAGCAGGATTCCATAAACACCTTATAAATGAGTGAATGATTGTTGCTCTTGATTTGTACCAGTCATTAGAAGGGAAAGTTTTAAGAAGAAACCATTTTTCATTCACATGAAACGTGGTGGAACCAGTGTTGTGTGATTTTTAAAATTTGAATACTTCATCTGATTAATTATGAACAGGTTTATCCAATGTTCAATATCAAGAACAAGGTCATTCATTATGTGATTAATTATTTAATGATAAGTTCATGAATACAGACAATGAAAAGTGCTTGAACCCAAGTTATTAACATGATTTCATCTCTTGTTGTGTGAAAAAATATTTTTTGGCTAAAAGAAACTATAACCCTTTTGCAATGCTAATGATTTATGGAAAATTGGAGATTTCATAAATCTTCACAAAACCAACCAAAAACGATTTGAAATCAGAACAAGGTTCAGCATCTGCGCCTTACAAGTGTGACTTAAGAGATGAATTATGATTGATTAAGATGGGTCATGGATGTGCAAAGGTACCTTAGCACACTGGCATCACATGCGCCGCTACCTGACTGGCTGGATTGGTAAGAGCTATGTTTAACCAGATCACTTGCTGTTTGGTGTGTTGGAAATGTTGGCAGGAGCACTATAACTCATGAGATCATGTCTAAGTCAAAAGCAAAAACCAAATGCCACTATTCTCTTCAGAGAATTTGATTGATGAAATTTATGCCCTACCCCCACACTCATAGCGTGAGGAAACCAAAAATCTCACACTGACACCCAGATCTCACACCAAACACAGTTCTCAAAATAGAGGGCCAGTCAAACAACTTTGGAACATCACAGTTTCTGACAGCGCCATCATCTTTGCAGATGTAACATCCTTTTGCATGGACCCACCTTCCTCTTTATTCTGCAAAAATGACACCAAAATTGGGACAGGCTCACCTGTTACAACGCATGCCAACTTCCTAGGCCTAAAATACTCTCTCAACAACACTATCTCATCACAACTGTGTGATGGCAAGCTGTACCAGAACATCACGGCAAGAAATCAGCGATAGGAGACGTGCAATAGTCTCAAGTAAAGAAGTTGCAGAATCACACACACACACACACACACACACACACACACACACACACACACACACACACACACACACACACACACACA